>CM021109.1:152823120-152969204 GCA_007115665.2 Sequoiadendron giganteum | reverse complement strand
ATGAATTATAAACGAATAATGCCAATGTATGCCCTAGCTTAAAATAAATTGCTAAACACCATGATGTGAGCAATTACTTTAAGCTAGAAAATGATTAATGCTAACAATAAAGAGGACATGAGAGCTTGTTCAAAAATCCCTATGCCAAGTCACATGTTTCTAAATAAAGCTACATCATGAAAAGGGGAGGGGTTGTCCCCAAAATGAAACTCCAAACACATGAGGGTTCCATTGAATTCTTGTCTCCACTACGTGAAAGACAAGAATGAGCCGAGGTAGGTAATGAGAAATAGATACTTGCATTTTGAAATGATTTACAATGAATGTATAACATGTAGTAGTGAGAATGTTAGGATCTTACAATTATTACATGGAAAGGAGCACAAACATATTCTTTTCTATTAGTTTTTTACAATCGTCATCATCAAAGTTAAAATCATTCAATATTAATTTTAATGCACGACACTCATCAATAAGATGACTAAGAGTTCTATGATATGAACAATAATTCATTTTTTTCTTAGGTATGCTTCTTTTAATTCAAGGTGGAAATTTAATCCAACCTTTCTTAAAGAGTTGTTCCGGATTTTGTTCAATTTCTATTTGAGTCTATAAGAATGGCAATTTGTTTAGTTTGCAAGGTTTGCATTGTTTTCTAGATTCACCTTGACTTAGATGTCGAGGAGGAGGACCTAAGAAAATCCTATCATTCTTATCATCATTATGAGAGATTGGTTGTTCTTTAGGAAGGAGGATACTTATATCGAGAGGATGATCTTGATATCTTTAGTTGGTATTTTTTCTAAGAGTTGGTGAATTTCATGTTCACTTGTTGTATCACATCCTTCTTTTCTTAAAATCGTGAATCATTTTCCCTATGTCTCTTCTAGGTTTATGGGAGTGTTGGTCACTTTTTTAACATAAGATTGTTGATTTTTTTCTTCGTTAGAGGTGATAGGGTCACCTATTGTAGGTAAAATAGGCTCAGCCTGTGTCTCAATTAGGATGTGAAAGGCCAAACATCTCAAGTTGCATTGGTTGTTTCATAGAAAGGTAAAAGGATGAATTAATCTTAAGGTTGTTAAGGAAATCAAATTTAGTTGTTCATAATATCATCATCTTCTCCAATGATGTCAGAATCACTAGGAGGACATGCATTAGGAGTTTATTGAGCATGAGTGAGTTCAATTTCATTAAGGTCATTTACAAAAGCACAACTTGGCACATCTACTAATGATTTCAAAGAAATCCACAACTTACCAAAGCATATATCCATGATTAAATGCAATGTAATAACCTAGAATGAAATGTGTAAATGTAATTTTGAAATTAAGCAATGCTCAAAATGAACCAAATTAAGCTAGATGCAATGAAATGAATGAAACAAGAACTAGTAAATTGAAACAAAAGAGTAATAATAGACAACTAAAACATAGAAATAAAGTTCTTAATGTTGTAAAATACAATTTTACATCTAACATAGGACTAAATCACCCATAGGGGCATATGAGTCTCACTCAAGGTTTTTTAAGGGTTCAAATGCTACAAAACAGTCCACACAAAATACCCATAAATTAGGAAAAACTACCTATACTAGGACTAAATCACCCAGAGAGGTGTATCAATCCTGGATTAGAGTTTTTGGAATAATTTCAAAAGTTTCTAAGTTAATGTTAAGTTTTCTAGTTTTAATGATGTCTAGACTAAGTGTAATTATAGATTTTAAATGAAATTCAATGATGTAAGATGCAAAAATGCAACGTATATGCACTTTCACTAATGCAAGGTTTAGGAATCCTAGATGCAAATTTACTAATGCAAGACCTAATTCAAAGTTAATGTAAGCTAGATCTAGGACTATGGTGCACTCCAAATCAGAAATAAAGTGTTATAAATGTTGGGTTCACAAAAATGAAATGACTAAAAATGGGGTGGAGAGTTAGAGATGGGATGTATGTGCTCCACCTATTTTATTCAAGTTTCATTAAAGGAAACTTTAGAGATCTCAATTTAAGGATGAAATTAGGGAAAGAGATCTACAATAAGGTGTCCTAGGGTATGATTAAAGATAATAAGGGGGTTCACCACCTAGAAAATTCTTGGAAAGACAAGTAACATGCAAAACCTTATGATATTATCTAGAAAATGAACTCAAATCATAATAACAAACTTGAGACAAATAAAGGTGCACCTGGAAAGCTAACGAGGCTCGAAACAAGGTTTGTAATCCTAAAATTATGAATTTTGGAGCACACTAGGACTCATATGCCAGTAGGGGAAATTTATTCCCAGTTTAGGGTTTCAAGCTGAAACCAGAATCTAGAACTGGTAAACCAGGATCTAAAGAAAATGATTGAAATCTGGTATACTTTGACTTATATGCCACAAGTGGAAATTTAGTCCCAATAATAGGTTTGATCTGAAACTCTAATATCCTTTACTATTCTCTTATAACTTATCTCTTTTTCAAATCTCTAATTCTAAAACACTGAATTGCAACCTATAGGTGACTTTTCGTGATCTTGCAATGTAGATGACCACTTTGACAACTTGACAATTTTCTCCAAAATTTCTCTTCAATGGATACTCAACCTAAATATATAGATCACACATCAAAGAGAGTGAAAAATGTTGTTTTTAGTGGATAGGGGTTTTCCTTGGTCAAACCTCATTTTGGTAATCAAACCTTGAAATGAAATCAAATAGAAAAGAGGAATGATGAATGAACAAATATTCTATGTTGCAACTCACCAAACCCTTGAACAAAAAGCTGTAATCTTGTATGAAATGACTAGCATGAATGTATATCTTGACTCTTGATTGTATGTTTTATATATTTACTTGAATTTTTTCTCTAATCATAAGAACATGCATCACAAATGTTAGCTCAAAAAAAAAACATGATGCATGATGACTTTGACATGACGCTTGAATATTGAATGTAGCTCCAAAACACTTGATAATAAGCTCTTGAATTCTCTTGAATATTCTTGAATTCTTAGGTCACACTTGCTCATGAAAATTTCTAGGAGGAAATATGTGAAATAAGCTTGTATTTATACTTGTTTGTTCCAAATTACGTGAAATCACAACACTACAAGCCGACATCAAATCTAGGAGAATAAAATATCACCAAGATTTTATTTCAAAATAGTTCCAAGCTAAGCGGGACTCATATGCCAGTTGGGGCGTATTAGTCCAAGTAGGCTAAGCTTGGGACAAAAATTCAAAAAATATTTAGTTCTACACTAAATTCAAATCTAGGGCCCAAAACATAGGTGGGACCCATATTCCCAAGATGGCATATGAGTCCCAAATCACTAAATGTGGTCCATACAAAATCATTAAAATATTCTTGGTTATTTGATGTGTGTCAGGATTGTCCTGATAAAGATGCATTAACTAAGGCTTGCGGATGCAAAATAGGACCAAATAAGGCATAAACAAGCCCAATTTTAGCAGGGAGTGTCTAAAAAAGTGTGAAAATGTAAAGGGATACATTTTTCAACACTACAAAGGTTAATTTTCCTTAATTGGACACATTAAATTAAATCCAAGCCAAATTAGTTGCATTTTCTGAGGGATAAAACCCAAAATTCATAAATTCCATAACATAATGCTTAACCTAGAAGAATGAGTGTTGTAGGTAAGTGACCCAAGACCCATTCTCCATATGGAAAATGGGTCCTCACTTAGACCTATTACCCTAATTTAAACTATGTTTTCGGTAATATTTTAATGATTTCAAATCTACAATTCAATATCGGCTTGTGATATTTTAATTTCAAGAATTAATGATAAGATGTGTATAAATAAGAGGTCATTTCACCTTGTTTCACCTAGAATTTTTAATAGAGAATTATTATAGAAATTTTATGAATTCAAGAGCATTTCAAGATATTTTTCAAGAGAATTCAAGGATATAATTCTTCACCATTTTTTATAGAAATCGATATCCAAGCATTGTGTCAAAGTTGCGTGGAGTCATGCACATTCTTGGAGCTAATATGTTGATGTAGGTTTCATAATTTAATCAAGCATTCAAAGTATCATTTGAAACAATGATTCAAATTCAAGATCCACATGTATTGAAGCTATTTCACACAAGTTGTAGACCTCCATTATCAAAGGTTCAAATAAGGTTTGGTGAGTTGTGACATTGCATTTGTTAATTCATCATTCCTTCATGATATTTCATTTCATTACGAGGTTTAGTTACCAAAACAGGGTTTGACCAAGGAAAACACCCATTCCCTAACAAAACAAAAAAATTCTCCTCTCTTTGTGTGTTGTAGATTTGCAAGTTGAAGATCTCAAATTTGAAAAATTGAAAAGTTATAAAAGTTTTTACCATTCTTAAAATTTCACTAAAATAAACCTATAGAATTCATTTTTATCTTTCCAAGCACAAGATTCGGGAATTTAGGAGTGTGGACATAGGAGGGAAAAACCCATAAAAAATTTTCAGAGAGTTGTAGCCAAAACCCATTCACCATAGGGAGAATGTGTCCTAAGTGAGCTTCAAAAGGTCACTTTTGGTGAAAGGTACACATCCTTTTCCCCTTTCCATATCTACATTTTGATTAGTGTTTCTATCAGATTTGATTACTATTCTTCATTTTCATTTTAGAGTTTTCATTTTGGAGTTTATTTGATGATCTTGATCATTCACTCCAAAGTGGTATTTAGATTTTACCCATGTCCTTGCATAAAAGGGAAATTAGTAGATCAAAACTTTGATTTTATTAACCTTGAGGTTGATATTCATTTCATTGTGTGGATCTTGTTTCCTAATGAAAATGGAAGATAAGGACCCCTTTTCCCTCTTTGGATTCACTTTTCCATTTTGGGAAATTCTCCCCTATCCTATTTTTTTATGTTTCATTTTGGTGAACTCAACCTTATACAACAACATTAATAAAAATTGAAGTTCTTTTAACCCTAGATCTAAGTTTTGAAATCAATTCCATTAGGTTTTCATTAGTTTCATTACATTTAGGGTTCTTTAAATCTTACACTAGCTTGCATTGCATATAGGGCTTTAAATTTGTATTTCTTGCATTGTTTAAATCTAAAAAATTCAAGAATTTGTGTGCATATTACATTAATCTTTCATAGTTTTTGCATGTTAGTTTACTTTTCATCATGTGGGTATGTGCAGGATCATGATGGGCCAAAAAGTGGCGATATCTAAGTGATATGATGGCCCATGTGGCTGACAAATTTTTTGTTTACCCAAAATTGATGAAACGAAAAGGGTTATTAAAGGAGATTCTCAGCTTTCCACCAATATAAATTATGCTTTACTTTGAATTTAATAAATAATTATTATTCATCTTCTATTTGAATTACAACTAAAGTTCTGATTGATAAGCTGATTGAAAAAAAACCTATAGCTTTCAAATGGTATCACATTTTTTGAATCCAAAACATGTGTCACATTATATGCTTAACATACTATAGGATTAAAAAAAAAGAATTGAATTTCATGAAGTTTTGACCAAGTTAAGGTGGTCAGACATACGATTTTTTATATTTTTTAAAAGTTGTAATAAAATTTTCATAATTAATTATTTACTTGGAAAATAATTAAAAAAATATATGCATCACATTGGGACATGAGTCCCCTACTTATATCTAAAATATTATAAAAAAATTATCATTTTATTGTGGTTAGGGTGGTTAGACATACACCTACTTCTTATTTCCCCCTGAAATTTAAGTACTACTGCATTGAAATTTCAAATTTTCACCAAATACATATATTTTTTTTTAAATAAACCTAGTAGTTTAGAAATTGCATTCAATTTTCTACAGATTCTATTCTTACATATTTTTGAAATAATATAGATAACTTATTCAAATTTTTACATCAAGTTGCCTAACTCTAATTTTTTTAATTTTATTGCCACTTAAGGGCCTGCTTTTTCCATGATGATCCTGCACATACCCATGTTCATATTAAAAAATTACATCAAAATTACATTTCAAAAAGTGTCATATAGTTCATCATTTTCCTTCATTACACTTGCATTTACACATCAAATCCTAGAAAATTCTATTACAAAAATACTAGTGCGAGACTTGAAATAGAGATCACATATAATCACTCAGAAATTACATTTTTTAAATTAAAAAAAACCCTATAATAGGACCCATTCTCTTCTAGGCGAATGAATCCTTGGAGGCCTACAAAAACCAACTTTTTTGAGCTTTTTAATGGTTTTATGCACTTCTTAGACCTGCTAGTAACCTACATTACGAGTCTGGAAAGTTTCAGAAAAAATGTTTTATGCATCTAGGTCAAATCATCCATTTAGTATAGTCATTTATTCATTCCAAAATGATATCAATAGAAAAAATCATTAGATCTAAAAAATTTTACATTTCTAAAACTTTGCATAATATGGATGAAAGTACTTTTCACCTTTTTATACACAATGTTTATATTCATGAAGCTTTGCATAAGTTGGATAAAATTACTTTTCATTTGTCAATACACAGTTCTTACATTCATGAAACTTTGTATAATTTGGATAAAATTACTTTTCATTTTTGGGTGTACATAATTTTTACATTCTTGAAGCATTGCATAAAATGGATGAAAGTAATTTTCATGTTTGGACACACAATGTTAGTATCTTACCTTTCTAAGCATGCCAAGAAAAAAATCATCATGCTTTAGTGAAAGAGAATATAATAGTGGACAATCATGAAAATCAAACTTGGTCTCCTCCCAATATATCTCCTCTTTGTGAAGAAGATATTTTGGTGTTAGAAGATCAAACCAATGATAGTAATGAGAACCCTATTTTTTTCTCCTCCCCTACTAAGGAAAAAATTATTGAACAAGAGGATAATATCATTGATAAACAAGATAATCCCACCATTGATGAGTCCCCTACTAGTGATGATGTCATTTTAGAAGAACTAGCCATTTAAAGTCATGAACTTATAGTTTGTTTCTCTCCTAAAAAATATCCTACTATGGAATATATCATAGTGCAACACAATGAAAACATTGACACATGTCTTCCAAACAATAGTAACGTGGCTTCTTTAGATGAGGATGATGAAGTGGTATTAGACTCCGCTTCACTAAGAAATCATGAAAATAAGGACAAACTGTCTTTTGATGTTATCCACATTAGATATCCCTCGAAATGATATCCTAAGCCTGAAATTATCATTTATCCACCCTCACAACAACCACAAGTTTAAAATGAACCTATTCTTATCTTAGAACCACCTACAAGGAAACTTGATAATGATAATGTGATAAGTAGGAGGTATCTTCCACAACGTGTCAAATTATGATATTGCTATTAGGATTCAACCGTGTAGTTTTCAATTCAAAATCATTGACCCATGATTCATGAGTAGTGGTTCACAAGAACCCATCTCTCATGATAATGAATGGTCCACTTAGCACTCATTTCATCTAGGTGATGCTCATATATAATGATAAAGTTTCACAACTACTAAGTTACAATAGCATTTCTCGTGCATATAACACTAGGAATAATTTGCAACCAAGAAAAATAATTCCAACATCCCTCCCTTGCCTCAACTTGTCTTGTCTAGGGATCCTCATTTTCCTTCACATAATGGAAAGGAGTTTGATCTTTTCGAACAACTAAAAAATACTCCTGCTAATATATCCTTATGGGACCTTATTCAAGCCTCGCCTAGTTATTTTAACATGCTTAAAAGTGCTTTACAACAAGCTCCTACCCATCCTAATGTGCAACCATATGATATGGTAGCCCAAATTGAAGCTAAAACTATGGTCAACTTAGACATTAATTTCCATCAAGATGAGTTACCTTCATTAGAAGAGAAAAAATAAAATGAAGCTTTCATGATAATAGCTCTCAACAATAAGATTGGGATGAAGAGAACCCTTATTGAAAATGGCTTGGCCATTAACGTATGTAGCATAAACCTTTTTGAAAAGATTGAAGTAGACAAAATCCAAATTCAACCTATCTCTTTATCTATTTGTGGGATCAATAACATAGGAAAACAACTACACATTGTGATTACATTACCTATTAAGGTTGGAAAGGTTACATTGCAAGCTCCTATCCATGTTATTCCCCATGATCTTTCATATAATATTCTTTTAGGAAGGCCATGGATTCATGCAATGAATGGGGTGCCTTCTACCCTTCATCATAAAATGAATCATTTCTACAATAACAAAGTATATACAATCAAGATTGGCCCTCAATCAGATAGTTTTTCTCATTGAGAAAAATAAAGAAAAATCCTTTGAAGACATTGAAACCAGCTACACAAGTGGAACTCTTGCAAGAGAGAAAAAGAGAAGCATATTGAAGAATTTACAAAGTTATTGGAAGATGATTATGGTTCCTTAGATTCCATACCTACAATCATGGGAAAATACAAGATCACAACAAAGGAGCTTGAAAAGGGAAAAAAAGTGGTAATGTCAACAAGAGATATGAAAAAATCCACTTCAACCACTTTAGAGAAAGAAACAAATTACACAACAAACTTTGATGATGTTGATCATGAGCAACCATCGAATACAAAAGAACTGAAATTTTTTTATGGAAGAGGTTATGAACCTATGAAATAACTTGGTTATAGTGGGAAAGGATGTGGTGCTAGAGAACAAGGTATATGTGTCCCTATAGAGCCTAATACACAAGAAATGACTAATGGTATTGGTTATTGTCTCTCAAAACAAAAGAAAAAATCCTTCACTCAATACCAACACTATTACAAAAGATTATCCTAAGCCAACTTTAACCTTGGCACATCTTGAACTAATATAAATTAGTGGTCCTAGTTACAATCATTCAAAAGAATGAAATAATTAAAGAAATATTTTATTTAATATCATTTTCATCACGTAAAACAATATTGATTGGAGTTAGTTATATTTTATGCCCTCCCTTAAAGGAGAGTAAAAAATATCATAATCTAAAGAGCCTTGTGTATATATTACACCTTGTAGTAAGTAAGAGATATTTAGTCACAAAAAAAAGGAACATCTTCTACTATTGATCAAGAGAGTACATCTTGTCGAGACTCCTCCCAAATCGTTTGATCTTTCTCCATCCAAGAACATGAAAGAAATTTTACAATAAGAGTTCATTTTTTTGCATATCATAGAGTTTAGGGTCATTCTACTAATGAATGTAAGGCTTTGAGTAATAAAATTCAAAATCTTAAGGATCATGGAGCTCTTCCTTGTGTTGAAGAACCTAGGTCTTCTAATTTCTACTAATTTTCATGTTTCTCACTAAATCATCTTGGCTCACCCTTGTCTTGCACTAAGTGGGAGAAAGGGGTTTAAGTAGCCTTGTCTTCATATGGCACTTGTTATATCTTCTGGCTAGTTGAATACTTCCCATGTATATATAATAGAAATCTTGGGATGTGGAGGACATGCCTTAATTTGGCTTGCATTTGATGTATTATGTTATCTTTAGTATTGTATTTTTGGGGAAACCCATTATTCATGATGTAGCTTCATGACTTGGCATAGAGCTTTCCAAGTAAGCTCTCATGTCTTAGAATTGAACATTGGCTAATTTAAAGCAATTTCTCACAGTAATGGTGTTAGCAACCACTTTAAAGTGGGGGCATACATCAATAATATCTTCTGACATTTCTCATGCTTTATGTTGTGATTTTATTTCTTCTTGTAATGCATCCTTTTGTGTCATTTATTTGTATGTCATCCAAGAGTGTGATACTTCTTGGATTTGAATTTTAAATCCATAATCCAATGTTATCTTGTAATATTTGAATTTTAGTAATTAACGATAAGATATGTACAAATAAGAGGCCATTTCAACTTGTTTCAAGAGAGAATTCCTATAGAATGTTTATGAATTCAAGAGCATTTCAAGATTATTGTTAAGATCATTCAATGGAAGATTTATTCAACATTTGTTATAGAAGTCAAGATCCAAGAATTATGTCAAAGTTATTTGGAGTCATGCATGTTCTTGGAGCTAATCTGTTGATGTAGGTTTCATGATTCAATCAAGCATTCAAAGTATAATTTCAAGAAAAGATTCAAAGTCAAGATCCATATCCATTGAATCCATTTCATATAGGTTGTACAACTCCATTATCAAAGGTTCAAATAAGGTTTGGTTAGTTGTGACATTGCATTTTTTCATTCATCATTCCTTCATACTATCTCATTTCATTATAAGGTTTAATTACCAAAATGGGGTTTGAGCAAGGAAAACACCCATTCCCTAACAAAACAACCTTTTCTCCTCTCTTTGTGTGTTGGAGACTTGAAGGTTGAAGAAAAGTTAAAGATCTCAAAGTTCCAAAATTGGAAAGTTTTCAAAGTTGTCACCATTCTTGCAATTTCACTAAAATCAACCTACAAAATTTATTTCCAACTTTTCGACTGCAAGATTTGGGAATCTAGAAGTGCAGAAACAAGAGAACAAAACTAAGAAATAGATTTCAAAGAGCCCTATCTAGGACCCATTTTCCATAGGGTGAATGAGTCATTGGTGAGATTCAAAAGGTGAATTTTTATGAAAGGTACACATCCATTTCCCCTTTCCAAATCTACATTTTGATTACTATTTCTAGAATTAGATTTAATTACTATTCTTCATTGGAACCTCTTAAAAAGGAGGGAATGTGGATCAGGGAAACGATATGTATTCACATCCAATCACCAAGGTATTCCACTCAAGGAAAACTGTAGACATCTGAATGCAAAGGAGATTGAAATCTTTCAATAAGTTTATCCTGGGGGATTGAATGATGTGTAATGAGGAGTTCACCACCAAGTGTAAACTTAAAAAATACAATGAATTGAAAAACATAATGTGATATAAAAAATGACCTAGAAAGATGAACAAAATGTAGTAAAAAGATATGAAACTAGAGGTGTGCACTTGGAAGATTGAAGAAGGAAAAATGAAGGTCTAGATTGCTAAAAAATCCATTGTTTGTTGAGTAGGACTCATTCACCATGCTAGGTGAATCATCCACCTTTCAGGAAATGTGTAGAAACAAGTTTCATCCAAAAGGGTATCCAAATCTATAAAAATCTTGATTAGGCCTATGCAATGGGACTCATTTTCCAATAGTGGTGAATCAATCCTCTTCTATTTTTTTAGAAGTTTTGAACTGGATTATGCATCTCTCGATCTGCTCTTCTCTTTTTGACTAGTTTCCAGATTCAAAACTACAAAATACCACCTGTAGGTCTTCTCCAAGCTTCTCCAAGGCTTGATGACAACTTTGACAATTTTTAGAGACTTGACAACTTTCCTCCAACTTTTCTTCTTGGAAAATCTGCAACCTAGACCTACAAATCACACACAAGAGGAGGAAAAAATGTTGTGGGATTAGAGAATAGGGATTTTCCTTGGTCAAACCCCGTGTTGGTAATTAAACCTTGAAATGAAAGAAAATATCAAGGAAGAATGACAAATGAATAAATAACAGTCTTGCAACTCACCAAACCCTACCAATAAGGTGTTGCACATATGTAAGTAATGGCTCTAATGGATGTAGACTTGGAATCTTGCTTTATGTTGATAGATCATTGAATGAAGCACTTTCTTGAATCGAAAACCCTACATCACAATTGTTAGCTCTAAAACAACATGATGCAAGCAATCTTTGACATAATGATTGACACTTAAATAATTCTCTAGAATGATCAATAATTTTCTCTTAAAAAACCTTGAATTATCTTGAATGCTAGATGTCTTGTAAAATTTCTATGTGAGAATATGAGTGAAAGAACGGTGCTACAAAAGTAGTGGTTTACACTTTCTGGGAGATCCTAATTGTTGCTGAAATTGCATATTTTTATAAAATATAATGATTTAAGCCTTGAAATTTTCCATTTATAGGATTCCAATTAAAGAGGGTTTGATAAAACCACCTTAGACCAAGCCCCATTCAATAGAACCCCACTAGTTTTAAACAATACCTATAACAGAGTCTCCTTTACACCTATCAAAATGCTGATAAAAAACTACTTTTGATTTACCTTTCGGGGGATTAAATGAATTCATTTAAAATTTATTTTTTGTAATTATGTAGTCCTTATTATAAGTTTCCAAAAAAGTATAATTTTAATTAAATTAAATTTGATTATTATATTTATTTTTTATTTCTTGTGAATGTAGGGTTTTCACTGAAAATTAAGCTCTTTGTTCTACACATGTTGAAAAATAGAAGAATATCAAAAAAAACTAAAAATATTTTCAGTTTGGATATTGATTTCCTTGATGCATTACAAAAAATAAAATTGAATTTCAATAGATAAAAAAAATGTTATGTTGTATACAATCCTCCTATGTCTAAATTTTAATTGGTTTGACTTCGAAACTTGATTAAGAAAAAAATAGTTATGAAACCAAATGAACTAGTTAGATATCATAGTTACAAATCTAAATTTGAAAAAACTATAATTTTATCCTTCATACAAAAGTATTTATGTTGTATATAGTGAGCATCACTCCTTAAAAATGTTGTTTACTGATAAAAACTAGTTTTCGAAGGAGATGAAAAATATAGTGCAATCTGATTCCAAAAAAATTGAAAGAAATATATTAAGAATCTATAGACAAAGCTTCACAAATCAGTAGTTTGCATCATCTTAAAATTCCTCATGGTTTAGCCGCTATAGGAGCCTAAAAGTGAGTATTTACTTACAAAAAATCAGTTTAGTGTCTAGCTTGTGCAAAAAATGTAAACTAGTATTGTAGGATCATCCAAAACCTTGTATTTATACTCAATTATGCAAGAATTCCCAAAATTGTAACACTAAAATCCAACATAAAATATAGGATAATAAAAACTAGCCAAAAATTTCAATTAAATTTGAACTTTGGTCACATGGGACTCATTTTTCGAAGGTGGCGAATGAGTCCCATCACACATAATGTATGGGAACAAAAAAGAAAAGTTCCTAGAAATGTGTGAAACCTGCATCAAGGCCAAAAATACCTAAGTGGGACTCATTGCCCAAGATGGTGAATTCGTCCAGACACTAAATATGGGCCACACAAACTAGGAACACCTAAATTATGATTGGTCAATGATTGGTACATCAGGATTATCCTCAAAAATATGTAATAAATGAGGCTTGTGGATGTAAGATAGGGCCAATTAAATCATAATAAATCCCAATTATTAATGAAAATCCTAGAGGAATGTGAAAGTGTGTTACAACACTTTACAAGACCCCAAATAAGGCAATATTATGATTAAAATTATGCTTAGTTATTTGATAAAGAACCTAGAAATTTTTGAAAGTGTGCTACAACACTTCACAACACTTTTACAAGGCACCATTAAAAACCATTAGTTCATAAGGGACCAAGAAATAATGTGAATGTGTTACCCACATTACAATAATAAATCAAGGCAACATTAAGCCAAAGTCACAAGGAGGGCCCGAAAAAACCAAAAAAAGTAGAAGGGTTACTTTTTTAGTGGTCACATTTAGCCCCCACTTTAATGAGAGGATGAACTTGCTTCAAACTCACACTAAAGTAGAAAAACATGCACCAAGAGGGGTTTCAATGTACCAATGCTAGCAAGATGAGACAATAATGATCAAGAGGGTTGATCAAGCCCCCAAGATCAAGATACCAAGACAAACCAACCTAAGCACAAAGGAACACACATAAGAATGAAATAAAGAGAAACAACAAAGCAAAAGAATACAATTCCAAATATGAAAAAGAGAAAAAAGGTAAACGATAAAAGAGAGCTGGATCAAGCTTCAACTATTTTCCCAACACAATATGGATTATATCTAGGTTATTTGTCTAAAAAATGCATACTCACTTTGAGGTGATAGAACTCTTGGTTGTTCGCTAGGTGAGATGTCTTAAATGGTGAGAAACATACACTTATGGTTGGTATGCACTCACACACATGCAAGTGGCTATGCGAAAAGTCATGCCCTAGATTGGGCTTCCCGCTCAACCATACCAAAGTTATACCTCTTGATATCTTTAGTAAGGTGCCACACAAAAATGATTTTTTAGCTTCATGAGACAAGGAAAACTTTGTATACTTTGAGCTCATGAACAAACAAGATGGCTCCAAAGGCATGCAAGTTGTATTATGCAAGGTGGCCATATAAAAAAATTCAAAATGAAAAATAGGAAATGTTCAAAGGAGTCTTGCTTAGTTCATGCAAGGTCTTTAGCTTAGGGAACATTGTGCCTAATGTCTCCAAGAGAGGACCAATGAAATAATAGAATATTCACAACTTAGGGGATGTAGTTTGTCGCATCAAGCCACTACGAGGAATGTAATATTCTAAGAGAGATCATGCTCATGGAGGACATCACACCCAATGTCATCCACAAAGGGAAAAATGCATCGTATGAAGAAATAAGGGTACACTAAGAACTATGAAAAGGAAAATACAAAAGAATAATGCCAATTTATGCCCCTACTTTAAAGAATTGCTAAACACCATGCTATGAGAAATTACTTTAAAGTAGAAAATGAAAAACGGAAACAATAACAAAGACATGAGAGCCAAAATAGAAAGACCTATTCCAAGTCATATGTTTCCATGTAAGGTTGCATCATTCAAAAGAAAAGGAAAAGGGACTTGGGTTGCCCCCAAAATGAAAACACAAAACACATAAAGGATCTATGGATTTTGGGTTAGTATGTTCTTTGCTACAATTCTTTAGAGAGCTCAAAACTATCATAATTCCCCAAATAAACATAAAAGTAGAAGAATGACACAAAGAGAGTGAAAAAAAAAGGAAAAAAATTGGGTCAACACTGAAGAGACATAGGGTGTCTTGATGCCTTGCATCATACCCAAAAGGAAAACACAAGAAAAATATAAAGATGAAATAAAAGGAAAAAATAAATTCATTTGGGTTAACATGAAGGAGACATGAATGTCTCTATGCCTTGCATCATGCCCAAAAGGAAAACATAAGAAAAATGAAAAAGATAAAAAGTGAAAGAGATGCACGAAATAGAGAAGAATGTAGGTACAAATAGAGGTATGTCACATGGAATCACATTACACACATGCAATCACAAAAAGTAAAAATGAAAAAGAAATAATTCAAAAGACTAGTAAGGAAAATATGAGTCAACCTAAAATAGGTCATCTACTTACAAATAATGTTCATTATATACCGAAGGTGGGAAACTAAAAAAATAGACAATAACATGTGTCGAATTAGGAGAAGCAACAACTTCAAAATTCTTTATAGAATATTTGTCATCTAAGCTTCTGGAAGAGGAAAACAATGAATTGAGTTCATTATGCACCTCTTCGTCTATTTTAGCAACCTCATCATCATCATCTAAGTTGATCACAATAGGAGGTTGAAGGATAATGTCCATAAAAAAGTTTAATTATTGTTGTGGAGGTTGCATTGAATTTTCTTGCTTCAATTAGGGAGGAGGGTCATCATGCATTGCTTCAGTCAAGTTTGGACCCTGATTTTCTTTGTTTAATTCATCATGTAACTTGTGAGAAAGGGCACAATTTCTATGTCTATGCTCCCTAGCATGATAGGGAGGTTGGATGAATCACTCGTTGATTCATGCTCTAAGTCTTTCTTGGAAGACTTCTAGGGTGTCTTTCTCCACCACTTGCAACCTATAGGATCTCTTATTGTTTAGGATCCCTTGGTTCTCCTTTCCAACCCAACTACCAACAAAATACCTTCACCCAAGTCAAAAACTTGGTGCAATCCTGTAGTACTAGCCCTTAGCCCTTAAACTGCCTTAAAGGCTACTAACCTCTAATTTCCTTAAATAGTTTTATAGAGTTCTGGAGGTGCTTCCAAAGACTTCAATCCATCCTATTAGGGGTATTAGGGATCCACCTAGTTCCATCTGCAAGTCACTTTCACCAGCCCCTCTATTAGGCCTAGAAGGCTACTAGCCCTCCTTCTCCAAGAAATCAGGGTTTTTCCCAAAGTTCTTCCAAAGTAACCCCCAATATTTTCTTTGGATTCCTGGTTCATATTCCCACCTCTCAAGGATTTTGGGGTTCCTGGGCCTCAACTAGCCGTACAATGCCCTAACCTGAAAATGAGTAAAACTAGACTTTTTAAGCCCTTTCTTGGCTTCTCTGCAACTTGCTAAGTTCTTCCCTCACCAAATGGATTGATAGAGTTTCCTTATCCTTACCATTTCTTGGTACGACTCATATATTCCTTCTCCAAGATGAAATGTGTCCTTAAGTTATCACCTCTGCAATTTAAGTGCTCTCCACTATGGTCTTTCCTAGCCGGACTCTTCTCTAGCTCGCTTAGGATAAGACTCCAGAACTAGCTCCTGTGCTTTCAAAGACTCTAAACCCTACTATATGTACATCCATGGAGCCTAGTCACAAATCCCAAAGGGCCGTACAATTTGTATGGTGGGAAAGTGAAATAACACTCCATTCTTCACAAACTGCCTGGTCCAGACCAGCAACAGTGAAGACATAAAACTATTTACAAAAAATGCTTGAAACTAAACAAAAAAACTATCTAATGCCTCACAATACACAAAGAAAAACTAACCTACATCATGCATGAATTATAGTGCCAAACTAATCCATCAAAACATCACAACAATGCCAAAAACCATAAATTTCAAAACAGAATTCACATATGCTTTTTCCTTGATTTCAAAAACTTAAAACAGTATGAAAGGATTCCCACCTCACTCCAATGTTGAGGTATCCCATAAATAGGGTCACCAATCAGTTATCCTCTCCCCTTGGGCTCTTCTTGGTCGGTTGTAGCTCCAACTATCAACATTGTTGAGCAACATTTCAAATGTTGCACAGTTGCAAGACAACCTCTTAGCCCTCTTTGCACTCTCCAATAATCCTAAGCCTCCTATGGATCTAAACACCCTATGAAACCTACTCTATGGTCAACATGACCTTCATCCAAACACAACGAAAATTCCAAAATAGATTTCTTAGTTATCCTAGACAAAGTTTTCCTAGACAACGTATGGCAACCTATGGGTGCTCCTGCACCATTCTCCCCCCTCTACACAAACACTAAGGAATATGGGAAGAGATTAGAGATAGATCATTGCCATACTTCTTGAAATGAGCTTCTTCCACCCATGCAGCCTCAAACTCTGGTTTGTCTTTCCACTATATGAGATGTTCCATGTACACCTTGTGCTGAGTAGACTTCTTCACCCTGGATTCCAAGATCCTATCTGCTTTCAACTTGTCCTGAATAGGGAAGACTATAGCACTCACATCCTCCAAGACATCCATACTGTTCAAATTCATATCAGTGACTGGTCCTTTATACTTGATCAAGTCAGCCACATTAAACACTGGTGAAATACTTAAGTCTGCAAGAAGCTCCACCTTGTAAGCATTCTTTCCATACTTAGCTAATACTTTACATGGTCCCACTCTCTTCATCTACAACTTAGTTGGTACTTCTTTCTGCAATCTGGATTTGTTGAGATGGACCATGACATAGTCACCTACTGTAAATTGGAGACCTTTCCTAGACATATCCACCTTAGTCTTCAACTTATGACTAGCCTCTGTGATTGTTTTCTTCACTTGCTCCTAAATCTCCTTCATGCTCTGAGAGAAATCCTCTGCATGGCCACTCCTATGCTCCATAGCTCCTAGATCTTTAAGCTCACACACACCTCTTGGGTGCATACCATATACTATCTCAAAAGGACTCCTACCTATGGTCCCGTTCACACTGTCATTGTAGGCATATTCAACTTGTGATATGACCAAGTCCCATGTCTGACCATACTCCTTGGTTAGGAATATTAGAAGGTTACCTAACACTCTATTTATCACCTCCATTTTTCCATCTATCTGAGGATGGTAAGCTAAACCAAAAGATAAGTTAGTACCCAGTCTGCTCCATAGAGTTTTCCAAAAATGACTCATAAATTTCACATCTCTGTCTCATACAATGCTCAATGGCAATCCATGGATCCTCACAATCTCTTTGAATAATTGATGAGCAATATAACTATCATCATGGGTGGTCTTGCAAGGAACAAAATGACTCATTTTACTAAACCTATCTACCACCACATAAACACTATCAAACCCTGTCTTAGTTTTAGGGAGTCCTACCATAAAATCCATAATAATACATTCCCATGGTCTGTTGGGAATGGGTAGAGGTTGATACAAAGCTGAATTGCTAGCTCCCCTCTTGGATTTCATACAAACTACACACTGCTCCACATACCTTCTGACATCCCTTCACAACTTGGTCCAATAATAGAACCTCTGCACCAACTCCATTGTCTTGTTGATACCAAAATGACCATTGAGACTACCATTGTGCTTCTCCTGGATGAGATTCTCCCTCATTGAACCTTCAGGAACACATAACTGATTCCCCTTGAACAAAAGTCCACTTTTCAATGTATACTCTGAGAATTGACTATGAAAATTATTATTAAAATCAGAACATACCTTATATGCTTCAGAGAAGTCTTCATCTTCTTCATAGAGATCCTTGAAACTCTCTATCCCAATGCTTTTGAATTGAATCTCTTGCACTGTCAACAACCTCCTACTTAGTGCATCTGCCACCTTGTTCAACTATCCCTTCTTGTGTTTGATGGTAAAGGTGAAAGATTGGAGGTACTCCATCCATTTCAAGTGCCTATTACTTAAATTTTCTTGTGTGTTGATGTAGCTAAGTGCCTAGTTATCCGTTAACACTACAAACTCCTTAGGTAGGAGATAATGTCTCCATTTTCTAAAAGACTATACTAGAGCCTATAGTTCTAGGTCATAAGTAGAATACTTCCTTTTAGCCTCATTGAGCTTTTCACTAAAGAAAGCTATAGGCCTGCCTTCTTGGCTTAGTACTCCTCCTACTGCAATTCCACTGGCATCACATTCCACTATGAATAGCTTATCAAAACTAGGTAACAAAAGGATGGATTGAGTTGCCACTTCTTGCTTCAACTTCTCGAAACCCTTCTCTGCTTCAAGAGTCCATTTAAACCTAGTCTTTAGCTCACCCTTGATAGTATCAAGCACTGGTGCACAAATGCCACTAAAGTTTCTTATAAACTTTCTGTAAAACTGAGCTAACCAATGAAAACTCCTTACCTCTATCCCGGTGGTTGGTGTAGCCCAATTTAGTATAGCTTCCACCTTGCTTGGGTCCATCTTCAATAACCCTTGAGATACTACAAACCACAAATACACTAGCTCTTTCTTGAAGAACTCACACTTTTCTAGATTGATGGCTAACCTCTCCTCCTGCAATATTTTAAGTACCATCTCCACATGCTTCAAATGTTCCTTTTTTGTCTTACTAAAGATGAGTATATCATCTAGATACACTACCACAAATATCCCTATGAAATCCTTAAGCACTTCATTCATGAGCCTCATGAATGTGCTAGGGGAATTTAAGAGGCCAAATGGTATAACTCTCCACACATACAACCCATCAGTTGTCTTACAAGATGTCTTTCATTCATCCCCATCTTTGATTCTAATCTGGTGGTATCCACTCTTGAGATCCAACTTAGTGAAGTACTTTGCCCCTCCAAGATAGTCCATCAAATCCTCTATCCTAGGAATAGGAAATCTATATCTGATTGTAATCCTATTGATAGCCCTAGAGTCAGTGCAAAGTCTCCACTTACCTCCTTTCTTGGTTGCTAATACCACTGGTACTACACATGGACCGATACTCTTCCTGATTAGTCCTTGGTCTAATAACTCTTGCACTTGCCTAGCCACTTCTAGGTTCTGATCTGGTGTGAGTTTATAGGCTGCTTTGTTTGGAAATGAAGCCCCTGGTATAAAGTCAATCTAATGATTGATAGCTCTCTTTGGAGGTAATTTTTTCGGTGTCCCATCACTGACTATGTCCTTGAACTGCTCAAGTAACTTCTAGACTTCTCCTAGTATAACTATCTTCTTAGTCTTGTCTTCTTCATTCGGTTGCACCATAATAGCATATCCTTCACCTCCTTGTTGAAGAGTGTTGATAAAATCCTTTCCACTACTTAACAAGACACTAGGGGTCTTTGACTGTACTTCTTCTTGATCCAATAGTGACTGTAACTTGAATGTTTTACCATCCTTCTTGAATGAGATGGTGTTCTCCTTTCTATCATAGATAGCTCCTTTGTCATATTGCCATGGCCTTCCCTATAGAAGATGTCATGCATCCATAGGCAACACATCACAAACCAGTTTGTCTTTGTATCCTCCAATTGAGAATTCCACCAATGTCTGCTCATTCACAAGAACACTCTGCCCTTTATTCAGCCATGTCACCTTGTAAGGATTAGTATGGGGCATCTTCTCCAACTTTAACTTCCTCACTGCTTCCTCTGAGATGATGTTATCAGTGGACCCTAAATCCACTATAACTTTGCACACCTTCCCAAGTATTTTGCATCTCACTCTGAATACGGATCTCCTTTGCTTTGGCTCCTCCTTGACTGGTTTTTTGATTAAAACCCTTCTAAACATCAAGTTCTCCCCCATTTTTGACTCAATATGGCTAACCTCTGGTGACTTGACACTCATAGTGTCATCTTAGGCATATGCTATTCTCTTCTCTATCTTAGAAGAAGATGCTTTCTCTAGGCACCTATAAGCAAGATGTCCCACTTGACCATAGTTATAACACTTCATGCTAGAAAAGTAAGAGTTACTTCTGCTTGCACCTCTTCCTTTGTTAGATCCTCCTTGAGATCCTCTACCTCTTCCATAACCTCCTCTAGAAGTTGTTTCACTTCCATGCTTTGTGAGTTTAGACTCTCCCTGACTTCTTTGTTCAGTCCCTCTACCTTGGTATCCACCTCTATGTCCTCTTTGATCTTTGCCTTTTCCTCTACTCTTGGAAGCTTGATCTTGTTTCCTCTTACTTTTCTCTTCAATCTTTATAGCCAACTAATAACATTTGTGCACTATTTTGGGACTTAGAAGAGTCATCTCCTCTTGTATGTTCCACTTCAAACCGTTAAGGTATCTAGCCACCTTAATGCTTTCATCCTCAGATACGTTAGACCTCATGCAAAGTTTTTGAAACTCCTTCGTATAGGAATTTACATCTTAGTCTCTTTGTCTCAAGCTCTGTCTTTTCTTATGGAATTGAATTTCATAGTCATCTGGCATGTATGCCTCTCTCACTTTGGAAAATATTCCCTTCCAAATGGAAATAGGTTTCTTGCCTTCCTTTTCTCTCTCTGTCTGGATGAAGCTCCACCATATCAAAGTTGAACCTCTCAATCTTGATTTTGCCACCTTTACCTTTTGTGCTTCAATGAATCCATCACACTCAAAATGGTTTTCCATTCCCTCTATCAAGTCCATGACTAGATCTACTTCCAATTTTACACTAAAAAATGGTATGCCTTCAAGTGCTTTTCCACTCATAGCCTTCAATGCCTTCAAGAAAGGGTCTTCTTGCAAAACAGGGTCAGGTTCAGGGGTCTTGTCTTCCTCTGCAACCTCTTCACTCTTAGATACTCTTCCTTCCAATTTATCACTGACCTCATCAGTCTTGGTCTGCACATTACTCATTGCTTGCTCAAGTTGGGATATTCTTTCCCTCAATAGCCTATTGTCTTCCTCCTAATCTTAGACCTTCTTGGCCAATTCTATATTTATAACCATGATTGTAGAACCACTAGACTCAATCTCTGACATACAATATTCAATCCCAAATATTTTATTGCTCTGATACCAATCTGATAGGGAGGTTGGATGAATCACTCACTGATTCATGCTCTAAGTCTTTCTTGGAAGACTTCTAGGGTGTATTTCTCTACCACTTGCAACCTATAGGATCTCTTCTTTTTTAGGATCCCCTGGTTCTCCTTGCCAACCCAAGTAAAAAACTTGGTGCAATCCTGTAGTACTAGCCCTTAGCCCTTAAACTGCCTTAAAGGCTACTAACCTCTAATTTCCTTAAATAGTTTTACAGAGGTGTGGAGGTGCTTCTAAATACTACAATCCATCCTATTAGGGGTATTAGGGATCCACCTAGTTCCATCTGTAGGTCGCTTTCACCAAACCCCTCTATTAGGCCTAGAAGGCTACTAGCCCTATTAGGTCTCCTTCTTCGAGAAATCGGGGTTTTTCCCAAAGTTCTTCCAAAGAAACCCCCAATCTTTTTCTTGGGATTCTTGGTTCATATGCCCACCTCTCAAGGATTTTTGGGGTATTGGGCCTCAACTGGCCGTACAATGCCCTAACCTGAAAATGAGCAGAACTAGGCTTTTTAAGCCCTTTCTTGGCTTCTCTGCAACTTACTAAGTTCTTCCCTCACCAAATGGATTGATAGAATTTCCTTCTCCTTACCATGTCTTGGTAAGACTAATATCTTACTTCTCCAAAAGGAAATCTTTCCTTAAGTTATCACTTCTACAATTTAAGTGCTCTGCACTATGGTCTTTCCTAGATGGACTCTTCTCTGGCTCACCTAGGATAAGACTCCAACACTAGCTCTTATGCTTTCAAAGACTCTAAACCCTACTATATGTACATCCATGGAGCCTAGTCACTAATCCCAAAGGGTCGTACAATTTGTACGGCAGGAAAGTGAACTAACACTCCATTCTTCACAAACTGCTTGGTTCAGACCAGCAGCAGTGAAGACACAAAACTATTTACAAACAATGCTTGAAACTAAACAAACAAACTATCTAATGCCACACAATACACAAATAAAAACTACCCTACATCATGCATGAATTACAGTGCCAAACTAATCCATCAAAACATCACGATAATGGCATAAACTAGAAATTTCAAAACAGAATTCACATATGCTTTTTCCTTGATTTCAAAAACTTAAAATAGTATGAAAGGCTTCCCACCTCAATCCAATGCCAAGGTATCCCATAAATAGGGTCACCAATCAATTATCCTCTCCCCTTGGGCTCTTCTTGGTCAGTTGTAGCTCCAACTATCAACATTGTTGAGCAACATTTCAAATGTTGCACAGTTGCAAGACAACCTCTTAGCCCTCTTTGCACTCTCCAACAATCCTAAGCCTCCTATGGATCTAAACACCTTATGACACCTACTCTGTAGTCAACATGACCTTCATCCGAACACAACAAAAATGCAAAAATATATTGCTTAGTTATCCTAGACAAAGTTTTCCTAGAAAACCTCCTAGACAACCTATGGCAACGTATGGGTGCTCCTACACCATAGCACCTCTGTTTCTTTTGGTTTTATTTTCTATTTCCAATTGTATAGGAGTGAGTTGATCAACCATTGGTTTATTTTATTCCCTAAGGGGAGGAATGGAAGGACCCACAAAAAGGTTGTTCAACCGCTTTCTCTTTGACTTTGTAAAGTTCTTTTATTCTAGGAGGTGTGGCAGGGTTGGTTTCATTATTTCTTGGTCATTTGTTGGATGTGAGTGAAGGTTCTATTTTAGGTTTTTCTTGGGTATTTTGGTCTTATTTAGGTTCAAGCATGGATGTTTCAAGGATGGTGGGCTCAGTGAAGGGTGGAGACATAGTTTAGAGGGATAGATCTACTATCTTCTTTGCCTTGAACTTTTGATACAACAAGAAAAACAAGTCTTCTTGAGGTTTTATAGGTTCCATGGGCTCGGGCCAAAAGGATTCTAAGGAAACGTTTCCTCTGGAAGACAAGGGGTTAAAGCCACTATGGTGAACAATGAATATTTCATTGTCAAAAGGAAACTTTAAGAATTTATGTACAACCAAAGGGATGAATTTCATGGAGTGAAGCCAAGGGTGGCCTAGCCTCACATGAAATTGGTCTAACTGTGGGATGATGGAGAATGTGACATCTAATATTTTTGGTCATATTTTCAATGGAAGGGTGATCAATTCCAACATAGGGCAAGAAAAACCATTGTGTTTCTTGATCCATTCTTTTGGTGTATCATATATATCTTAATAGAGTTCATGCAAAAGTAATAATTCCTCAGTGATCACATTCTCTCCATAGGAAGGATCTATTAATATCCCATTAGTTGGTTTCTCATAGATACAACAAACTATGTAGAGAGGACCATCGGATAAATGTTCAATTATATCCTTAGAGGAGAAAGCAATGTCAAGAGAATTCTTAGTTCACCCTTACAAGGGATGACATCTATTGCCCCTACCATTTCATCTATAGGATTGATATTGATAGCATTATTTAGAGTAGAATCACTATTTTCATCATTTGTATCAACATTCATCACATCATTCTTTGTAGTTTTTCTAGCTTTTAGCAATGAAATATTATGTTTTGGCATGGGATTGGTGAAAATTTTCAAATTTTGGTTCAGAGGGGCAACAAACTTATTGCCTTGATCACTGGTACCTACAATGGATAGACGGTTGGAATCAATGAGGTCTTACACAAGATGTTTAAGATAGTTGTAATGTTTTGTGTTGTGTCCATGATGATAGTGGCAATAAGCATTTTATTTAAAGCTTGGAGGTAAAGATTTATTAGGGTTGGGTGTTCTGACAGGAGGTAAGGTAATCATGTGTTGGTCTAGAAGTTGGGACATGGTATTATCGAGGGTATTGGGTAGGGGAGTGAATTGTATTTTTAGATCTTCATAACTAAAAGGCACCATGGCTTTGACAACAACTATTTGGTTATTGAAATTTTGAGTTGTTTATTGAGGGGGATTGAATTGAAGGAACCCTTTGTTTTTTTCTAAAAGGTTGAGAATTGTTTTGTTGTGCATGCTCAAATCTCTCAATTTGGTTAGAAGTGGACTTTTTATCTCGACTACTAACTGAATTTTTATAACTGTGGAGGGCAGTACACAAGTGCATGAAGGATGGAAATTTCATCATGGGAAGTTTTTCTTGACTCTCAGTTTGCAATTTTTCTATAAACATGTTTTAAAGGTGTGGGTCATGGATCTCGACATTGATTTGGAATAAAGTGATTGATAGCATGAGATAAAATCATTCATATTTTCTTCTTGATTGTATCTCATCAAATCAGCCAAGGTCATCTTGGGAGTCATATGCACTTGAAAATGGTGTATGAATGCCTCAACAAGTTCATTAAATGAAAAAATTGAGTTGTTCAGTAAAGAAGAGGACCACTCCAAGGCAGTATCTTTTGAGGTTCTAGAAAAGAGCTTTTCCAATAGTTTATCATCAAGGAAAAAGTCACTACATAAGGGAATGCAGGCATTAACATGGTTAGAACAATCTCCCTTCCCTCCACATTTATCAAATATAGACACCTCTACACCTTGTGGCATCGATGTTCATAATATATCCAATGATAATGAATTGTTTTTGACATAATATGTGGGTGGGCCATTTTGATTTTGGTTGATGGTGCATATTTTATTTTGAAGGGATGACATGGTTTGGAAAAGTTGAGTTATGAGAGGTTCATTGCTTGTGTTATAAGATGGAAGTGAAAGTGGTGATGGAGTGTATGTGTTTGTGGATCACATGAATGGAATTATTATAGGTGGTAAGGTAGGAGATATAACTTGTAATGCCACATAGGAACTAGGGATTCTAGTAGGAATACCCAAGGAAGGAATCACATTACTAACTTGTTGCATTGTGACTTGAGGAGGGGTGTAGGTAGGTATTGAGGCTATTGTTGTGGGAGGAGGAGTTTGAGTTCCTCCTTGGCTTGGAAAATTTCTATTCAAATTCCAAATATTATGTTTTCCAAAGATTTACACTATGTTTTTCACAAGGTCAAGGCCATCTTCACTTTCAAGAATGTGGTGAAAGTTTTCTATTGTAAGAATTACAGTACTTGAAATTTTTTCAAGGCTTATTTTATGTTGTAAGTTTACTAAATCCTCATGAATTTTAATTGAGTTCTCTTGTGGGATACTATATTTCTTTTTTTCAACTTGTGCTACTTCAAGGAAAAGATTTGCTAAGGGTGTTATCCATGCCTAGTGTACTAGTGTCAATACTAGGAGTGGAAGCTCTAGATATCCCAAGATCCACAACATTTGTGCTATCACGGGATGACATGAGTCTTGAAATTATTCTCATTATGGTATTAGCAATAGGACACCAAACACTCATGCAAAGTCTAATAAATGTGGGGTGAATGCAAATGAAATGTAAGCTAAGAACAATTAAATTCCTATAACTAAAGTTCTAGAAAGTGAAAAAGAAATGCAAAAAAAAAGAAACAAAACCTCAAAAAATGAACTATAAATGCCAAAAAATGCAGTGAAAAATATGCAAAGGGATTGATTTTCCCAAGGTGGCGAATGAGTCTAGGTACTAATTTTCTCAAAAAAACTCACAATATTTTAATGAAAATTTATACTTTTATGTTTTGTAATGTAGATCTGAGATGCAAATGTAGAATTTGATTGATTTTCACTAAAAATAAGTGCAATAATGCAAGAAAAATGAGATTTCACTAATACAAAATTTGAAACCCTAATGCAATGTTAATTCAATCTAAATCTAGGATGCAAATGCACTCCAAATCAGAATAATGATGTCCTAAATGTTGGCTCATAAAAATGGAACCTCTTAAAAAGGAAGAGGGTGATCAAGGGAAATGATTTGTATTCACACCCAATCACCAAGGAGAGTCTACTCAAGGAAAAATTTATATATCTCAATGCAAAGGAGATTCAAATCTTGCAATAGGGCTGTCCTATGGGATTGAATGAAGCATAATGACGGGTTCACCACCAAGTGTAAACTTAAAAAAGACAATGAATTGCAAAACACAATGTGATATGCAAAATGACCTAGAAAGATGAATAAAATACAGTAAAAATTTATGATACTAGAGGTGTGCACCTAAAATATTGAAGAAGGTAGAATGAATGTCTACATCACTAAAAAAAAAATTGTTTATGTTGATTGGGACTCGTTCGCCAAGCTGAACGAATCAGTCCAGTTTTTGAGAAAATGTGTAGAAACATGTTTTAGTCAAAAGGGTATCCAGATATGTAAAAATATTGATCAGGCTTGTATAGTGGGACTCATTTTCCAATAGATGTGAATCATTCCACTTCTTCTTTTCCAAAATTTTTGAACTCGATTCTATGTCTCTCAGTCTACTCTGCTCTTTTTTATTGGTTTTCAGATCTAAATATGAAAAATACCACTTGTAGGTCTTCTCCAAGCTTCTCCAAGCCTTGATGAAAACTTTGAATTTTTTAAGAGACTTGACAACTTTCCTCCAACTTGGCTAGAGGGAAAAATATTGTGGGGTTAGAGAATAGGGGTTTCTCTTAGTGAAACCACTTGTTGGTAATTAAACCTTGAAATAAAATAAATTACAAAGGGAGAATGATGAATGAACAAATAAAAATGTTGCAACTCAATGAACCCTAGCAATAAGGTGTTGCAAACATGTAATTAATGGCTCCAATAGATGTAGAATTGGAATCTTCCCTGATGTTGATAGATCTTTGAATGAAGCACTTGCTTGAATCACAAACCCTACATCACTATTGTTATCTCTAAAAAAACATGATACAAGAAATCTTTGAGATGATAACTAACACCTGAAGAATTCTCTTGAATGCTTGATAATCTGACCTTGAAATGCCTTGAATGCTCTTGAATGCTAGATGACTTGTAAACTTGCTCAGTGATAATATGAGTGAAAGAACCTTGTATTTATACTCAATCAAGAAAGAATTCTCAAAAAATGCAACACTAAAAGTTGACATAAGATCTGGGAGAATAAAATCCCACCAAAAATTTAAATTAAATTTGAATTTTGGTCACACGGGAATCATTCGTCGGGACTCATTCACCGAAGGTGGTGAATGAGTCCCATCACACATAATGTATGGGACAAAAAATGAAAAGTGCCTAGAAATGTGTGAAACCTGCATTGGGGCCAAAAATACCTAGGTGTGAATCATTCCCCCAAGGTGGTGAATGATTCCTCGACACTAAATTTGGGCCACACAAGCTAGGAACACCTGAATTATGATTGGTCGATGGTTGGTGTCAGGATTATCCTTGAAAAGATGCAATAAATGAGGCTTGTAGTTGTGGATTCAAGAGAGTGAAAATTAGATCATAAGAAAGCCCAATTATTAAAGACAAGACTAGATGAATTAAATGTGTGTTACAACACTTTACAACACCCTAAATTAGGAAATATTATGATTAAATTTATGCTTAGTTATTTGATAAAACCTTAGAAAGTGTGAAAGTGTGTTAACAACACTTCTCAACACTTTTACAAGTCACCATTAAAATCCATTAGTTCACAAGAGCCCAAGACCTAATGTGAATGTGTTACCCACATTATAATACTAAATCAAGGCAACATTAAGCCAAAGTCACAAGGATGGTAGGTATGTGTAGGATCATGATGGGCCAAAAAGTGGCAATATGATGGGTATGTGGCTGACGACTTTTTTTTTACCCAAAATTGATGAAATGAAAAGGGTTTTTAAAGGAGATTCTCATCTTTCGACCAATATAAATTATGATTTACTTTGAATTTACTAAATTATTATTATTCATTTTCTATTGAATTACGACTAAAGTGTTGATTTTTAGGCTGATTGAAAAACATCTATAGCTTTCAAATGGTGTCATATTTTTTGAATCCAAAACATGCGTCACATTCTATGTTTCACATACTATAAGATTAAAAAATTAAAAAATGAATTTCATGAAGTTTTGACCAAGTTAAGGTGGTCAGACATACGAGCCTTTAAATTTTTAAAAGTTGTCCTTAAAAATTATAATTAATTATTTACTAGAAAAAAATTAAAGAAAAATATACATCACATTGGGACATGAGTCCTCTACTTATATCTAAATCTTATAAAAAATATTATCATTTTAATGTGGTTAGGGTGGTCAGACAAACACCTACTTCTTGTTTTTTCCCTGAAATTTAAGTACTACTATATTGAAATTTCAAATTTTCACCAAATAGATTTTATTTTTTTGTAAATAAACCTAGTAATTTAGAAACTACGTTCAATTTTCTACAAATTCTATTCTTACATATTTTTGAAATAATATAGATAACTTATTCAAATTTTTATGTCAAGATGCCTAACTTTGATTTTTCTAAAATTTTTGCCACTTAAGGCCCTATTTTTTCCATCATATCCTACACATACCCGAGCCCAAATAAACCAAAAAAAGTAGAAGGGTTACTTTTTCAGTGGTCACATTCATTTAAATTTAAGAGCTTGCATTTTGGAGTTTATTTGATGATCTTGATCTTTCTCTGCAAAGTGTTATTTAGTTCTTACCCACATCCTTGCATAAAAGGGAAATTAGTAGATTCACACTTTTATTTGATTCACCTTGAGGTTGATATTCATTTCATTGTTTGGATCTCATTTCCTAATGAAAATAGAACAATAAGACCCCTTTCCCTCTTTGGACCCACTTTTCCATTTTGGGAAACTCTCCCCTATCCTATTTTTTTTATGTTTCTAGTTATAATATGCCTCATCTTCTTCCCCTAATGCTAAGGTAATTCATATTCAAGAAATAATAAATAAAATCAAAACCTAGAAGTCAATGTAACATGTCTTGTGAAAAGAATATGAATACCAAATTGTAGAATGGTAATAGGGATGCTTAAATCCATTAACACATAAGTGTGAATATAATAAAGGTGTAATGTTATAAGATATGCATCATTTAAATCTATTAAAAATTGAGTAATATTATAAGATATACATCATTTAATGTATCATATATATATAATTGTGTAAAATAATATCCATCATGTAAACTAATAGGTTCACCAACACCTTAGGAATCTATTCCTAATACATACCACTAAATCAATTAGTAACTTCCATCTATAAGAGTGACATAATCTAAAATCTATGTAATCAATAAAATGTAATGTAAAAGCTATATAATAAAGGAAAATATGATTGGCAATTTTTCCTTCTGAACACTATCCATAGATACAATTATTATCAAGTTGTGAACCCAAATTTTTTGTATGTAACTGATATCATCTAGTAGTATTTAGGTGCATATGATTCATAATTCGACCATATATAATAATAAATAATATGTGTATGTAATCTTTTTTAAGTCATCCCACTAATTAGTTAGAATAAAGTATTTATGTCACATGAATTGGATAGTATTATATTATTTATATTATAATGACTTCCCAAGTGAATGACACATTGGCTACACATATTTAGAGTTTGATTCCTATTGGGAGTTTTCCATTTCAAATTGGTATTAAATTAAGTTAATATTAAGCATTCTATTTCTCTCTATTCCATGATTTTCTATGTATTATAAAAAATTCCTTGCATGTTCATTACAAGTGGTAGTAGAGCTCTTTATAGGGATATTTTTTATATAAATCTAGTATCAATTTAATGGTTTCTACAACTATCCACTTTTCACTCTCACCTCACCCTCTTATGCTCTTGATGATAAAATGGTTGGTATAGTTCGAGTGGAACTAAATCTCTTTCTTGATTTTTTACCAAAAAGTTCCCTTACAAGTCATTTTTAATGTCAAAATCCCTATGTTGATGGTTTCTAAGTATCCTTAAAAGAGTTATCATTATTAGCTAATATAAGACTAATTTGAGTTCAATACCATTGCCTAAAATAATATTTGTTTTTAGGTGTGAGCTTTCACATACCCTTAAGTACATAGGAAGATATGTTAGGAATTTACTTAGTTCATACTATAGGGATAGGGTGATGGGCTATATGTATTGTCCTTATCCTCCATAGTTATCACTCTAAAAATACGAGCCAATACTATCCACAAATGAGATTAGTGTTCTAGAAAGCTCATAGACCTAACACAACCTATAGATCCCCCATTATCCCCATTTATGGATCATCAAATTTATACTTAATAATACATATTTTAGTAAATTAGTTTTTTGGATGTTGAGATGCTAGGATCATGGTGAGATTAAAATCCACAAATTTTTGATCTATATGATCTTTGTATATTGTCTTCAAATCTACTACAAATTTTCTTATAATATATTTTGATATTTTATTATATGAATTTTGATTTCAAAGAGAAAAAGAGAAAATGATATGGCTACTTATGAGACTCTCTTATTTAGCCCCTTGGTTGGCACTATTGATGGCTTAAAAAAATAATAACATGGTGAGTATAAAACTCTTTTTAAAAGGATAAAATTTCCTCTAAGGATTGAGATATTTGTGTATATCTTATCAAATTATCTAAGGAATTACATCCAATACTCACATCTTCGATTGATGTTTTTAATTTCTTTAAATTCATGAGATTGTTAAAATAAATAAATAAATTTGCATGCATAATTAGATTACTATATATTATTTATTCTATTTTAGTACATTAGTATACAAATATATCATTAGATATTTCACACAAAATTGAGAACATATATTATCATAAATGATAAAACATTAATCTAGAAAAAAATTAATTATAGAACATGCAATATGTTTTGATGAGGTTAAATTTTGGAAGGGCTAGTACTCGTTTACAAAAAAAACCATAGAGACAAAAGATTGGTGACTCACATAAAATGACACATCCAAAAAAGAAGAGTGAGATATACAAATATATTAAACAAGATATGCAAATATGTTAAACACGATTAAATTTTCATCATTCATATTTTTGTTGCTAAATGTGTGTAATCATGCATATAATTATAGTTTAACTTTAGTATGAAATATTTTTCCCAAGAATCTCTAATCTATATTTAATTATACATGTATCATTAAAATACTCCCTTTCTTATAACATTTGTATTACCTTTCATCAATATGGATTTAACAATGTACATTTTGACTTATGAAATTAAAAAATTTATTATTATTATTTCCTACACATTACTATATTCCATGTAATAATCCTAAACTAATGTATTTTAAAAAAGGTAAAAACAAAGAAAGGAGGAGTGAGTGAAGAGATAAGTCAGTATCAACATACATATAATAGGTATACTAAATTCACTATATTAATTGATATATAAACTAATATTTTAACTATATTAATCATAGTATCACTAAATGCAAGTATAAATATTTTAAAGTAAAATAAATTCAAGAAAAGGCTATATTGAATAGTTATTAGTGTGCACAAGGTGGAAAAAAAATCACTAGATATCCAAAATATATATTAAATTTCACCCAAATAAAATTGAAATTTAGCATTTGATTACATACTAGAATCATATTACTATATCAATACATAGTTAAACATAGTTTGGATGTTTTAACAAAACAAAGAAAATAAATTCTTAATTATTATGTGTATTCTACTAAAACATGAACAAAAAAAATTCCCACTAGAGATAGGATGAATAATAAGATTAAATAGAAAAGTATCATTTCTCCATAACATCATGACAAAATAAGTTTGAAAGAGATTCATTTAGACACCACTAATTAGAAATAAATACCCACTATGTTTACACACTTGGAAAATGATATAATCTAGGTTATTTTTATCAATAAATAACATTGGAATCATCATTGATCCTACATTTTTTCCCTTTATGCTTTAGTTAATGCATCAATCTATTCATCTACCATGTTAATGGGAGTTCAAATCTTCTCTATTATCAAATATGATTCAATGATCTAATATTTGACATCAACTACCATGTTAATGGGAGTTCAAATCTTCTCTATTATAAAATATGATTCAATGATCTAATATTTGACATCAATTGACTTTGTTTATTTACATAAAATGAAGCTAATTTTCTAATTTGATGATAGAATTCTCGAGACACACCTCAAATAAATCATAAGAAATTCAAATTTTAATTAATTAAATAATCATTAAAGTTTTATGTTAACAAAAGCATTGAACATCTTTATTTGTAACTTGAAATTATTGCATCTCTTGTTCTCCAAATAAGTCAATTTTCTTCAACTATTTCTTGTTAAAAATAATTAAAGTAAAAAAAAATCAATTAAAATTAGCAATTGTTGATGTTTATGTCCTTATTTCATTGAATCATAGAATTTAAATTAAAAAATTCATCAAGAAAAACTAGGAACAATAAAAATATAAGAAGTTTTTCTATATTATCCTACTAAACCAAGTAGAAAATTGAGTTCTACTAAAACACCTTCATCAAGTCCAAAATCTTTTTTATCAAATCACCGTTCAATTTTAAGTCCTATAAGAAAAGTAAAAGCTCTTAGATAATTTTATGAAGAAACCACTAGTCTTGATTTAACTATAATTTTTTCTTTGTTACCTCATACTCAAGTTGAACCAAGGAATTTTGAAGATGTAATAAAATATGAAGCTTGGGTTAAAGTAATGAATGCAGAAATTCCTTCCATTAAAAGAAATGAAACACAAGAGTTAGTAGATCTTCCACTAGAAAAGAAGATGATTGGGTGAAAGTGGATCTATGACACCAATATAAATATAATTGATTAATTGAATGATATAAATATTAAAGACTGGTATAAAAATCATTCTCATAACAATTATGTGTAAATTATAATAAAATTGTGCTCATATTGCTAGATTGCATACCATAATAATTTCAGTTTTGCATTCGTACCAAATTTAATTGGAAAATTTAACAATTTGATGTTAAAAAAACTTTTTTCAATGCTTTCTTGAATTAATAAGTATATATAAAATAATGACTAGATTAAAAAGTTGCATAAGAAAAAACAAAAAATTACAAGCTAGAGAAAACTCTTTATAGATTCATGCACGGACCAAAAGCTTGGTATAATAAAATAGATGGATAATTTTTTAAAATCATTTTAATAGGAGTGAGAGTGAACCCACAATTTATGTCAAATTTAGAAGTAATATCTATATGTTGATGATTTGATTAAATAGGAAATAGAATAATGTTAATAGAATAATAAAAAATATGTTAAAGAATGAATTCAAATGATAGATTTAGGTTCAATACATTTTTTTTGGATTAGAAGTAAAAAAAGTTTTGATTAGATTAAGATTGGAAGGGCTAGTACCCATTACAAACCATCCATTAAGGAAAATGAGGGGCTCACAAGAAGTGAAACACCCAACAAACAAAAGCTAAAACTTAAAACTTAAAAAATAAACAAATTTTCAAGTAAATAGGAATAGAGACAACACAAAAAGACTAAGAAAGGACCACAAAACATCTATAGATATCCTAGAAACTTGAGGCCACTAATTTCCTTCCACTCCTGAGCTAGGAACTGAAGCTTCTCCTTAAAAGATAGGGGCATGTGCAGGATCATCATGGAAAAAATAGGCCCTTAAGTGGCAATAAAATTCAGAAAAATCAGAGTTAGGCAACTTGACGTAAAAATTTGAATAAGTTAACTATATTATTTCAAAAATATGTAAGAATAGAATCTGTTGAAAATTGAATGTAGTTTCTAAACTACTAGGTTTATATTTATTTTAAAAAATTCTATTTGGTGAAAATTTATAATTTCAATGCAGTAGTACTTAAATTTTAGGGGAAAAATAAGAAGTAGGTGTCGGTTTGACCACCCTAACCACAATAAAATGATAATATTTTTTTATAAGATTTTAGATATAAGTAGAAGACTCATGTCCCGATGTGATGCATATTTTTTTGTAATTTTTTTCCGAGTGAATAATTAATTGTGATTTTTTATTATAACTTTTAAAAAATATAAAAATACGTATGTCTAGCCAACTTAACTTGGTCAAAACTTCATGAAATTCAGTTTTTGTTTTAATCCTATATTATGTGAAGCAAAAATTGTGACACATGTTTTAGATTCAAAAATTGTGATACCCTTTGAAATCAATAGATGTTTTTCAATCAGCCTATCAATCAGGACTTTAGTCGTAATTCAAATAGAAAATGAATAATAATTATTTATTAAATTCAAAGTAAAGTATAATTTATATTTGTGGAAAGCTAAGAATCTCGTTTAAAAACCCTTTTCGTTTCATCAATTTTGGGTAAAAAAAAGTCATCAGCTACATGGGCCATCATATCACTTACATATCGCCACTATTTGGCCCATCATGATCTTGCACATACCCATAGAGGACCTTTCTGCACAGTTTGAGTATCCACCACAATATCCAGAGTCGAGCTATCCACCACCTTTCCTTTCTTTTTCTTGTGACCATCATTGTGCCCTTCCTGAACCACCCATTTTCCCTATCCCTTACTAATCTCTTGCTAGAAGAGTTGAATGGTGAGGTCAGTTTTCTTCATAGTTGCCTTACTATAATTAGTTATGACCTGGAGGCACTGAGTGGTTTTTTCTTGGTTTCTATTTATAGCATCGATCTCCATCTATAAATTCATTTTTTCTTTCATACCAACAATATCACAGAGCTCTTTTAGCACCTTTTCCCATCTGGCTTAATCCTCAAATGACTTAGCCAAAGATCCTATCATTTCCTAATGGCCTTTGTCCTCCACCTTTGCTGGCCAAGGAACCTATTGTTGTTGCACCTTATTCTCTAGAATCTGAATTCTCTCTTTAACAGTAGCCAATTAACCCAAGATCCATTTAAGTATGTCATTTTGGACATTAACCATCTCTTAAATTTATTTAATTTTGTTAAAAAGGTGGTTTCCAGGAGCAAGATTGTCAAAAACAACCCTAGGTTCAACATGAGTCCCCTCCAAATTGATGTAGAAATTAGGGGAATTTTGAAGGCTCGGGTTAATAACAAGGGGGTATTGGGGATGTTAGAGACCTCTGCATGAATAGGGAGTGCATGGGAAAATTTACAGGGGTGGAATTCCATGACTCATTGTCCGAGTTCTCTGACTCACCAGAACCAACAATAGAAATAGGAGTGGGATCGAATAGGGGACCAAATTTTATATGGTCCAGAGGGGTTTTACACTAGGCATGAGTAAAATAGTGAGTAGTAGGAGGGGTTTCTTCTAGGGTAATGGAGGGACTGGGGTACAAAATAGGTTCATGAATAGCTAGCATGTTCTTTTTAATAGTGGAAAAGTAGGGTAACATAATAGTTTCCTATTAGAAAAAATGGAATATAAGGACCAGGTGAATGGGTAAATTTTTTCTTTTACCTTGGATATTTTTAATAGTTTGTTCAGGAGAGGAAAAAATAAAATAGAAAGCTCATTTTTATATTATACCAAAGGTGGTTAAGCATATGAAACAAATGAGCATGAAAGCGATGGAATCGACCTTTGAGTGCAACATACCTCATAAGGTTTTTTGTCACTTTACTCCAAAATTGAGGGAGATCAGCATGGTTGAAGACATTTTGGAGTCTATTCATGTTTTCACCCTCTTTCAAAAAATGGTCCATATCTTTTTTATAGTTGTCCTAGGGCTTACGGGGGATGCAAACACCATCTAGAAAGTGCATCGTAATTTCTGCAATAAGTTCAGTAGTCTCCATGAAGGAATACCCATTAACAGTGAGAGTTTCATCCACCTAGGATTTTGTGAACACCACAAAGAGCTCGAGGTCATGCCCCAAAATTCTTTCCACATAAGAGGCCAGCATTCCTCATTGAAAGATGGGCCAAACTTCCTTGTCTTGCTTCCACATCTTGCAAGTAGTGGGTTCTTCCCGTACCAACTTGCCTCAGATGGAAGAATTTGTAAAATATAGAGCACATAAATACAGTCCATATAACTGCCAATACGAATACCAAAGCCACATATAAATGAGTTTATAAGAATATTGTGTAAAAGGACTAATTTTCCATAAGTGAAACTCGTGGAAAATCACCAAGAGAGCTGACATCAGATCTAGCTCAATCTCAATTTGGTAGTACTTTTGCATCATGATTCATTAGTTTGCACACATTCCCATGGATATGCAAAATATTATCCCATATTATTAAATTTTGTGTGAAGGTGCTAATGTTAGCAACTGTGTCTGAAAATTTATTGCCATTTCTAAACACATGAATAACCCTACAATTTTTGAGGGCCAATATTAGATTTTGAGCAGATGAAATGGGGTTCCAGAGAGTCCAACCAAGATTAGCTTTCCCCGTCAGCATGAGGATAGTATTTTTGGAATCCCCCTCGATAACCAAATTGGAAAGCCTAGCTTGTGTGGCAATCTAAATGCCATGAAATGCCACTGCCACCTCAAGAAATATGGATGATTGGACCCCCAAGTTCACTGCATAAGCCAAGATTAAATTACCCTTCTAATCACAAATGATACCACCCCCACGCACCATACTTGGTTAGGTTTGGTTAAGCCTTCAAAGTTAAGCTTTAGCCAACCAGGTTCGAGGGGGACTAGAAGTAAAACAAGTTAATGATGATATATTTATTTAATACAATGATATGTATATTTACTTGATAAAATTAAAATAAATAGTTGCAAACCAAGGAACATAGAAATTAATATGAATAGATAGTTAATCAAGAATGATGATTTGGAAAATATAAACACAACACTATACAAGAGTTTGGTTAATAGTCATATATATCTTGCTACAATTGCACCAAACTCCATCTTGCTTATAAGTTTTCTCATAAAGGTTCATTTCTATATAGTAAAAATAATTCTTAAGTACTTTCAATGAACAAACCAACCTTCATATTTTGTATGCATCCAACTAATAATTTTGGATTAGTTGGATGTAGAAATAAAGAATTGATATGATTTCTTGATGATCAAAAGAGTAGTTAAATATATGGTTTTTGTTTGGGTTCAAAGATAATATCCCCACCTTCAAAAAAATAAACTATTTCATTTTAGATGGAAATTGAGTGTATTGTAGTAATAATAGTAACTGGTTAAAGAGTATATTAGTAGATCTAAGTCTTAACATGGAACAACAATTATTTATTCTGATGATAATTCAACAATTGATGTTTAAAAGAATCAGCCTTTCATAGTTGCAAAAAGAATATTAATATTAGACATCATTTTTATGGAAAATCTTATGACTAAAAGACATGTCAGATTAAAATTTTAGAAAACTATTGATGAATTTGTTCAAATTTATTAATATATTTACTCAAATAATATCTGAGAATTTTCCTTCGATAAGATTTGAACAAATCTTTGATATTAAGGAGATTGAAAGTATTAATGCTTTGACTATCACCACATATGCAACCACTGCCTTTGTTCATACCAGTGCCAAGAATTTATTACATTTTATATACTTGTGTATAATTTTTCCTTTTAACATTTTTGCCAACAATTAATTTTTATCTCCAACTCTACTATTTCATTCATATCTAAGATTTAATACCTTCCATTCTTCTTCTTTATGAGCTACCGAGTTACTTAAGTGTATTCACCAATATTAGTGTGAAGCCAACCTGAACATAACTTCCCCTTTATAAATCATAAAATATTTGCATATATATTTTGGTCCAATTATATAACTACTCGCGTTGTGTGTATTACTTACCAATAAAACTGGAGGGCAATTCGCTTTTCCCGCTGATAATCTTTTGTTTGTCCGACCGAGTCCTCCAATGCCTGCCTCAATTGCTTTAATACTCTAAGCTTTGTTTCTGCCAATGGTTGTTCTCTTAAAGGATTTCAGAAGCCTATTTTGTGTTTCTATCAATGGTTGTTCTCTTAAAGGATTTCAGAAGCTTGTTTTGTTCTCATCAGCGCTGGTACTCCTCATTGTCATCATATTGCAAAAGCACTTCCGTGTAGGCAATATCCTTCAGTCAATGGTAGAGCTGATAGATTTAATACCAACTGATTGACATTTGTAGGTTGCATAAATGGACCTTTATTTTAATTTGGTCATCGAAAGAGTTGCACAAAACATATATGACATAAAGACTTTGAAATTTAATTTTGGCAGTAAGGGATCCCATGGACGGCCCCATACTATTGACACTGGTTAAGGTGATTTGGAGCTTTCGTTGAACTAAAGAATGAGATCGTGTAATTCCATTTAATGGAATTTGGTGGGGGTGGCTTACTGGTTACGAGTTGTAAGGAATGTTTACAAAGTTTAAATATAATTCATTTTTTTTAAATAATAAATAAATAAGTTGTATTTTGTTTCATTTTAAATTTTTTTTTATCATTGGGTGTTGTCACAATAATGGTTTACACTTTTGGAACATCTTGATTTTTGCTAAAATCACATATTTTTAGAAAATATAATGATTTAAGCTTTGAAAAATTTCATTTAAAGGATTTCAATTGAAGAGGGTTTGATCAAACCACCTTAGATCAAACCCCCTTGGATAGAACGCTACTAGTTTTAAACCATACCTATAACGGAGTTGCCTTTACATCTGTCAAAATGATAATAAAAAAACCACATTTGATTTAACTTTTGGGAGATCAAATGAATTCATTTAAAATTTATTTTTGTAAGTATGTAGTCCTTATTATAAACTTCCCAAAAAGTATAAATTTAAATATATTTAATTTGATTATTATATTTATTTTTTATTTCTTGTGAATGTGGGTTTTTATTTGAAAATCAAACTCTTTGTTTTGCAAATGTGGAAAAATGGTAGATTATCAAAAAAAAAAAATGAAAATTATGTCTATGCTAGGTACTGATGTGTCCTTGATTCAGCAAAAACAAAAAAAATAAAATTTTGATACATACAAAAAACATTATGTTGTATACGATCCACCTATGTCTAAATTGTTATTGGTTTGACTTCAAAACTTAATTCCGAAAAAAATATTTAATAAAACTTTATGAAACCAAATGAACGTGTTAGATATCCTAGTAAAAATCTAAATTCGAGAAAATTAGAATTTTATCTTTCATAGAGAAAAAATTATGTTGTCTATAGTGAACATCACTCTTTAAAAATATTGCTTACTGTTAAAAACTAGTTTTTGAAGGAGATAAAAAATAAATACAATCTAACTCCAAAATTTTAAAAACTATATATTTAGAATTTATAGACAAAATGTCACAAATTATTAGTTTTCATTATGTTTGTTTTTTTTTCTAGCTAAACCTAGGAATTCTCTAAAGGAGTGCCAATCCGTATACTCAAGAATTTTATAGGCTAGTGGCCAACACGAGTAAATATTCTTGAGGTCCTTACTCCTACACTTCAGGATCTGTGGGACCTAGGAGGGTATTTCCTTATTTTGTGCTCATTCTGGTTTATCTAAATGGAGAACAATTTTGCACAAATAGGTTCCTATTGCTGGAAAATGAACATCTATAAAGACTTGGCTGGTCTTTAGGAAAATAGCTATCCATTCACTAGGAACACAGATGTGTATGAGACTCACAACTCAAAATTAATCAAATTTTGATAAGTATTGTTCATATTCTAAACTTATGGCTAAGCATATCATTAGGTCATTAATTGCATGAACTCTTGGAAAATAGGCTAGTGCCTCATCAATTGGGTAAACAAAGTCAAATAAATAAATACTCAGTAATACACAAATCATTTAATTCTAAAATAGATGGACTATCTTTGTAATACCTCACACTACAAAAGATTCGTAGTATCTAAAGCATTACTTCTTACCCAAATCCCATGCAAGTTCTTATAGACCTATAAATCTCTTCAAGTATTTAATTAATTATTTGAGTTAAAACATAGAACAGAGTCGTACATTCAATTAAACCACTGAAAAAAAACAAAAGGATGTTTCGTATTTTCATTCATAATCTACAACAGCTATACACAGGAGAGCACATACTTTAAATTTTTAGATTTGTTTTGATATCAGTAATTTGTGTAGAACTATTTAAGAACATTACATATATGACTTATGCCCAGGACAATTTAATAGCAGCTTCATCAAGCACTTTGCATTATACTTGTTCCTACACTTGAATTCACCCAGACCTTTCTAAACTCAAATTTTTTGACCTCTATAATGAGCCTTGGAATCCCTTTTATCGACTAAGGGAGCAAGAAGCATCGAACTCATTATAGTTACATTTCAAAAATATTTCATTCCAAAATAAAAATTTAATTACATTTCAAAAATTCTCAGATGGTTAGATGTAATCATTTACCAAACAAGGGAATCAAAACTTGTAACAACCATCAAAACCAATCAACATTACCACTACCATTACAAAATTTCATTAAGTCTTTTTTATCCACATCACCAATGCAAACCCTCCAATACTAGCCGACAAGAACCTGCATTAACAATATTTCAATAAAAATTTAACACCCGGACACCATTTTCATCATCTAGAACTAATACCAACACCAAAACCATGGTACACGCGCCCACTTCGCATCCTCACCACGACAGGAGGAGAAACAACTACTTCATCTTCTTCATCCATATACTTCTTAACAACATAACTAGTATGTCCACATGTTTCTTTCGTAGAATTTGGTGAAACTACGAGCATCTCCTCATTCACACCAACCAATGTAGTCAAGGCCATAAGATAACAAACATAACTAGAGTCAGTTTTTGTATCACTATCAAGAGAGTTGTTTGAAATGTTGATAGGAAAATTTTTCCTTCCCAAAGTTCCCTAACCATACCTTATCTTTTCTCTTTATCTTCACATGAAATCCATAGGCTTCTTTTCTTTAACATCCATCATTTCTTCTATAGTCGTAACCTGGCCTCTCAGTCGAGAGCTACATCTCGCAACAACTGAAATAGGCTCCTCACCACATGTGTGCTCCTTTCACTCTCCCTTCAGGATTGAAGTGCCTTCTGGAGTGCTCAACTCATGTATTGGAACACCATCATGAGACTCATGTACATTAAACCTTGTAGACATTCATACTGATGGAAAGGAAGCGGTCGACCTATCCATCCTATACAGATATACACTTATACAAACTTACACACTTGAGAAATCACCACTTACTGCACAAGCACATAAAATTTAGACTCTTGTTTGCAATGGTGAAAATGACAAGCCTTCATCTATATTTATTGAGAAAATTGATGATGTCAATCATCAATGCTTAATAAAAACATGAGTGAGCAAGTGATTATTCATTGGCATCCATTTCACCACCATTAATTTCCTAGGTACATTGAAATTTGTGTATCATCTTCATAATTGCAAGAAAATAGATCTTCACACAGATGGAGATCAAAATTATATCCTCTAAAGAGCATACACCAGTAATGATCACTCTTTGTAGAGCCAAAAAAAACATCACATGTCTGATTCTATTTTTTTGAATGTGAGTTGTTCATGCATCAAGATGAGGAGGTCCTTTGGATGACTCGGATTGAGTCAATGATGTTTGAAATCTCCTTTCTATTGCACGCCATTTCCACTGGCCAATGGTGCCCATCTAAGCCAGAAGCCACATCCACCACCTGCAGGTCCCTCTCAACCTCTTCATGCTACCAGCATAATCCACGTGTCACCATCGTGTAGATTGCATAGCATGTTAGGTAACAATATCTAAAACCCTATGTGGCACACATCCTACTACCTAGATTGAAATTAGATGGTATGTTAGAGCTATCGATTCCACGCCATAGGAATTTGAGCTTGATAGTGGGGACTGGGTCCCCTTTCTGACGAAAGACACATGGTGCAATCATGCATACTGCACGACCCTTGAGAAAGGCATATTTTAATTTATGTGTGGTGTGCGTGCAAAGCTGGAAGTTTGGTCCTATCATGTGACATGCCATATTTTATGCACATGCACACAAAGTTAGTCATAAAAAGGGGTCTCAACTAGGTTAATGGGCTATGACCATTTAGGAAAAATAATTAAAGACATAGGATTTAAGTCTTTAAATGATGAAATATTTTAGCCCAACTTTGGAAGATTTAAAATAATGAAAGACACACGATGATTAACGAGCTTAGGCAAAGGGGCTGATATAAATAATGGGACAAATGAATTAAGTTATGACTAAGACAATTGACAATCGAGTACGGTGGGTCAACACGGAAATATAATGTAAGGGTTTAAGAATTTTGAAATTTGGAACAAGGGTATTAGACCTTAAAACCCTAAAACAAAACAATCAAGCACATGATCGAAAGGTGATCAAAATGCATGATACCATCTATAACATATCCAAGTTTCAAAATCTCTACCAATGGCTCTAGCTTAGGGAAGCATACCCTTGGTGGGTATGGTAAGAATTTGGATCTTAGGTAGAAGGAGAGAAGCCCAGAAGGACCAAAACCAAGAGCTTCTTTGGATAAGACAAGCAAACACAACAGGAAGGAAAATAAACCAAACCTATATACAAAATTTACATGATTGTACAAATTTCCCCTTGTCAGGAGATCCCATGCAATTCCACTAACTTCAATGTATAAGTTCAATCACTCAAGACTTTCCAAGTTTTGAAGCTAAATATTTTCTCTATCAAAGAACTCATCTTCAGTCACTTGCAATGAATGAATACTCATACTCTACAATTCCAAATAATCAGCCTCATTATGATAGATACCATCAATCCCACATACCTCAAAACTACCTTGCTCACTAACCTCTGACTTATCAAATTGGAGTGGAAAAAGGAAAGATCCATATTCCACTTGATCATATATCCTATCATCAATTTAATCTACATATCAAAACAAAAACCTTCAAAAACACTATGTAACAAACTAGGCCAACAATCTCCTGAAGCATCAGAAAGAAAAGAGATAGACTCAAGAAGTTCTTCACCCTACTTCACATAAATAGTATCCTTGTTAAGTGGAAGCAAGTCCATAATGATGCCCAAAATATGAGGAGCATAAAAAAAGAACTCAAACGCACATTCGTGTTGGCTAATAGTATACCCAACACCATTCAGTTGCCATAGGCATGAGCCAAAATTCCATTCACAATTTGTGGACCTCAATTCCAATCCATAATCTATATGTGCATCCCAATGTATAACCCGTTTACTAAGTACTAAAGATCTTCTGTTACTAATGCACACATCATCATCTAATTATTTGACATTAGACTCAACATCTACACACTAAGTAGTGACATCTCTATTCTCATATTCTTCATCACCCTCAAATTCAACATGCTCTTCCCAATGTAACTGAAATATTTGCAAATCATTATTATAAAGATAATTATATTCCTAGGGGAAACATTCAAAGACTTCAACCTCCCATTTATCCTTAGCCACATCTATCATATTAGTACAAAATTTAGAAAATTCATAACTATTTCCATCAAAAGACTTTCTAGTTTACTGCTCTTCCTTCTCATAACCATACCTTGACCATAGATTCAAAGCATTGACATAATCCTCAAAAAGTGGATTATCCGGACACCAATAATGGGCCTCATCTTTACCAACTGATATGGATAAATTTTCATCAAACAGTGGATTCTTTATTACATTCATTTTTATTACGAAATCTTCTACTCCCATCATATAAGGATACAAAATTTGCAACTTATCATTACAATCAAAATCCTTGCAAGCTCTTGAAAAAGGATCCACCTCCTTTTGGTAGGGGTAATCATATTCAACAAAAGAATGATATTACTCAGTTTCATCACAACTATCATAGCAAGAGAATCCATCAATATCAAGACTATATTTAGACCCCTCAAACTAAATGTCATAATTTTTTCTTTCAATATCTTGATCATTGGGAAGTGACAAAGCATCATCAACATTAGAATCACAACTATTTATCAAATCTCTTAATGGTACAATCCTTCGTACCTTTTCCAACTCTTCATCCTTCAAGACCTCCTAGGAACTCAAGTTAGACACAACATACCTTCCATCACAATGCATGTATTCATCTCCATCACTATTGTAATGATGTGCTCATGTGTCATTGGTGAAATGATTACAATCATTATATTATCCTACACAACAAGATGTATATTTAGATTCTAATTCACCTTCTTCACCTCTTTGTATTATTTCAAGCTCTTTCTCAACATGGCTATGATATTATTATTTAGGGGTATCTGATGTTGTCTGTGATCACTCCAAATTCTCTCTACCAATTTTATCTAGTCGACTACATGGCTTAGAATTTCAGGTTTCAATTCCTTTGGTATTATACTCAGTCTTGATTGGTATATTTCAAATAACAAGTCAATGCACATTGAATCCTTAGGCTTGAAATTTTTTGGTACCTCCAACAAGAAATCCACAAATCTATAGAACAGGTCATGGTGTGATCCACCTTGATGTCTTTTTATTTCATACAATATTTTAGCATAAGAGACATGATCAACTTTAATTAGATCTTGTGGAAATTTCTCTTCGGGCTCACTATGATTTGCACATTGTGGTGATGGAGAGAATTGAACAACAAAATCCTTATCCTCTTGGCATGATTCTCTATTGATCGATTTTTTTATTATATTTGCATGGGAAGTGCTAGGATGACCAATATTAGCAGCCAAGCATCCTTTCATCATTAAATAATTTAAATTTTTTTCAATATCTATAGTAAGTTCATATTCTTGGAATAGTGTTGTGGGTTGTTTATCTCGTAATAGGTAACTCATCTTCCTATCAAATGCACCTAAATATACAACCAAAAATTCAACATCATTTGGTCATATATTTTTTAGGGCTCTCCCTTATGATCTTTGAAAAATTGAGATTAAAAGAAGGGACCATCTCATCCTCCTCTTTGTGGATTTCCATAAAAAATATTCTCACCACACTTGGGTTTACTCTCTCACCAAATTTTTCCATCAATGATAGTTTAAAATCATACTAGGAATGTAAAGATTATGCTAGTAGAAAAGAGAACCAGTCCCTTGCATCTCCTTTCAGAGATTGAACAAACAACTTCATGACAACATCTTAAAAACTCAACTCATAATCTCCCATTATACCAAAAAACCCTTGTAGATGTATGCTTTCTTACTCATATTTTGCACCATTAAAATTATTTACTTTTTCTCTTATTTTAGGCAGTACATAATTTGGATAACCATGAAGGTCACTAGAACCTATAGCATTGTATCTTTTAATATTAAAATTTCCCTGACATGATGAAGGATATCCATTATTTACTATTGCACTTATAGTCATACCAGGGTACACAATTTGATAAGGCAATTTTACCATGCCTTTGCAAGCCTTGATAGGATTTTTCAAAGAGTAATTCAAATTCTCTTTGCACCTAAGCTCTCAAGCTTTTATAGTGCAAATTGTCTGTCTATTTTCTTAAGATTTAAACATAACATGATTCTCTATTATAATTCATGAATTTCACATTACATTCTAGAAACATGCAAAAACTCCACTAGAATTCCCCTATATTAGTGCTTCTTCACTTAATTGGGAGCCAATTACATTTCTATTCTTGAAGATTTCTCATAAACTACGTGTTTAATCATGAAATATGTTTACAAGAATACCTAGGAATTTGTAGCAGCTACTAATCTCTTTTGTGACCACATTTTTTTGCAAATTTGGAATGTCCACATGTTCTTTATCAAGTTCTCAAGTTAGAGTCACCATCTCCTTCATAGAGGATTCAACTTCAAATAAATATGAAGTTCTTTCAAGAGTAAATCACGTTCTAGGTCTTCACTAGCGGAGTCACTCACAAATTCTTTAAAATTTTCTGCAACATAACCTTGTCCGGGTTCACAAACTTTTCAACATCTGAAAAAATGTTCAAATCCACCAAATTTTGGATTCTATGATATTAATTTCTGCAACTAGAGATACACAATTATTCCCCAACAAAGTCGTCATTTCTATTGGTATTTTTTCTAGCTAAACCTAGGAATTCTCTAAAGGAGTGTCAATCCTTATGCTCAATAATTTTATAGGCTAGAGGCCAACACAATGAGTAAAGATTCTTGAGGTCCTTACTCTTGCACTTCAGGATCTATGGGACCTAGGAGGGTATTTCCTTATTTTTTGTTCATTCTAGTTAATTTAAATGGAGAACACTTCTGCATAGATAGGTTCCTATTGTTGGCAAATGAACATCTACAAAGACTTGGCTGATCTTTAGGAAAATAGCTATCCATTCACTAGGAACACAGGTGTGTATGAGACTCACAACTTATAATTAATCAAATTCTAATAAATATTGTTCATACTCTGAACTTATGGCTAGGCATATCATTAGTTCATTAATTGCACAAACTCTTGACAAACAAGCCAGTGCCTCATCAATTGGGTAAACAGAGTCAAATAAAGAAATTCTTAGTAATAAACAAATCATTTAATTCTGAAACAGATGAACTATCTTTGTAATACCTTACACTACAAAAGACTTATAGTATCTAAAGCATCACTTCTTACCCAAATCCCATGCAATTTTTTGCAAACCTATAACTCTCTTCAAGTATTTAATTAACTCTTTGAGTTAAAACATAGAAGAGATTAATACATTAAATTAAACCACTGAAGACAAACAAAAATATGCTTGATATTTTCATTCATAATATGTAGCAACTATACACAAGAGAGTACATACTTTAAATTTTTAGATTTTGTTTGTTATCAGTAATTTGTATATAACTATTTAAGAACATTACATATATGACCTATACCCAAGACATTTTACTAGCTACTTTATCAAGTGATCGACATTATACTTGTTCCTGCACTTGAATTCATCTAGACCTTTCTAAACTAAAAAAAATTGACCTCTCTAATGAGCCTTGAAATCCATTTTATAGACCAAGGGAACAACAAGCATCGAGCTCATTAGAGTTACATTTCAGAAATATTTCATTTCAAAACAAAATTTCAATTGCATTTCAAAAATTCTCAGATGGTTAGATGTAATCATTTACCAACCAAGGAAATCAAACTTGTAACAACCATCAAAACTAGTCGATGTTACCACCACCGTTGCAAAATGCCATTGATTCTTTGTTATCCACATTCACCAGCACAAACCCTTCAATACCAATAGACACAAACTTGTATTAATAATATTACAACAAAAATTTAACACCCGAACACAACTTCCATCATCTAGAACTAATACCAACACTAGAACCATGGTACATGTGCCCACTTTGCATCCTCACCACAACAGGAGGAGAAAAACCTTCTCCCTCTTCCTCATCTATATTCTTCTTAACAATAAAACCAGTATGTCCACATGGCTCTTTTGTGTAAATGTGGGAAACTACAAGCACCTCTTCATTCACACCAACAAATTTAGTCAAGGCCATAAGATAATGGCCATAATCAGGGTCAGTTTTTGTATCACTGTCAAGAGAGTTGAGTGAAATTTTGATAGGAAAATTTTGCCTTCCTAGAGTGCCCCGACCATATCTTACCTTTGCTCTTGATCTTCTCATGAACTCTGTGGAAAAATGTATAGTGTGTATGAATTTTTTTATATATGCCAATTGAATACAGTAGAAAACATCATCATTTTCAGCTATTTTGTAGGGTTTATTTTTTTCATTTATTTCATAAAAGGCTCCTTTATATTTTGTGTCTCTTGTTGATTCAACAAATTGATATAAGCAGATATAAATCATCCATTAGGCTCATTTATAGTCAAAATAAGTGTACACATCAGGGTGTATTTTCATTATATATGTGTGTGTATCCCTTGGTTGTCAAATACAACATAGTAGCATTCATTTACTATGAAAATGTGTTTGTAATTATTGTTAAATTTTTTTCCTATGTTGAAATATCAATAATTTGTATCATATATTTTTCACCTAACAACTTACTTTTTCATTGTACTTTGAGATGTTCACACAAAGATATATATATCTATGCATATATACATCTTTATATTTAAATATATACAAAAAGGCATGTATTTATACGTCTATATATATGTGTGTGTGTGTGTGTGTGTATTTATATGTATATACATGATTATACATATAATTACACACACACATATATACATATATGTATATATACCTATTTATGTACATATATATGTAAACCATTGACAGATTTTTGTTGTTCGCTCTCCATGTTCTGAGGTAACAATAAACATCATTCTCCTTTCAAAATGAAAACAATGGTACTCTTGAATCTTATTATTCGTAATTTTTGTGGACCCCTAAGGGTATGTGTAGGATCATGATGGGCCAAAAAATGGTGATATGTAAGTGATATGATGGCCCATGTGGCTGACGACATTTTTTTTACCCAAAATTGATGAAACGAAAAGGGTTTTTAAAGGATATTCTCAGCTTTCCACCAATATAAATTATTCTTTACTTTGAATTTAATAAATTATTATTATTCATTTTCTATCTCAATTACGACTAAAGTCCTGATTGATTGGTTGATTGAAAAACATCTATAGCTTTCAAATAGTATCACACTTTTTGAATCTCAAACATGTGTCACATTCTATGCTTTACATACTATAGGATTAAAAAAAGTAAAATTGAATTTTATGAAGTTTTGACCAAGTTAAGGTGGTCAGACATACGATTTTTTATATTTTTAAAAAGTTGTAATGAAAAAATTATAATTAATTATTTAATTGGAAAATAATTACAAAACAATATGAATCACATTGCAACATGAGTCCTCTACTTATATCAAAATATTATAACAAAATATTGTCATTTTATTGTGGTTAGGGTGGTCAGACAGACACCTACTTCTTATTTTTTCCCTGAAATTTAAGTACTACTGCTTTGAAATTTCAAATTTTCACCAAATAGATTTTTTTTAAATAAAAATAAACCTTGTAGTTTAGAAACTACATTCAATTTTCAATAGATTTTGTTCTTACATATTTTTGAAATAATATAAATGAATTATTCAAATTTTTATGTCAAGTTGCCTAACCTTGATTTTCTAAATTTTCATTGCCACTTAAGGGCCTATTTTTTCCATGATGATCTTGCACATACCCCTAAATGGTTTCTTGGTTGTTTGATATTTTTATACATACAATAGAGAACCATACATATATCATTTTACATTCTCATTATACTATTTGAAATTTGTATCCTCCATTCTTTACTTAACAACTCACATTTTCATTGTACTTAACTGCTTACATTTTCATTGTATTGTTTGAAATTTTTATCCTACATTCTTTACTTAAAAAAACACATTTTCATTGTACTTTTAGATATTTCTTGGTTAATTGATGGAAGCCTCCATTTTATGTCACAAAAGTGTATACTTAAACATGTAGTTTAATTATATATATTTTTATACACACACATATATACATATGTATATACATGTATGTATGTATACATGTATGTATATATGTATATATGTGTGTATATGTGTGTATATATACATATATTTATACATATGTATATATATGTGTGTGTGTATGTATGTACACATATGTGTATATATAGATACATATGTGTGTATATATATCTATATGTGTATATGTGTGTGTGTGCATATAATCAATCTTAAGATTTGAATAGTTCAATGCACTCCCAAAATATTCAAATGCAAAGACTCTATTGATGATTTTTAAAGAACCCAACACATTTCACAAAAAAAACTATGAGTTTGCTAAGCTCAATTATGGGATGCTAAGGAAATAGTTGGCCAACTAATGAGAAGTAGAAATGCTTCTCTCCTAAGCTTCGGGCTCTGCAAGACCTAGGAGGGTGATCCCACAATGTGTTCCTTACAAAATTGACACACAATTTAGCTACACATTTCATAACAATAGATACATTCTCATTTGTTGCTAAGTAGATGAGATCCTTCAAGAAATTAGTTGTTCCTTCAAAGATCAGACATCTAAAACCTGACAATCCAAAACATCAAAGATAGGTTTATAAAAATTTATTTATAAATGATTGTCTTAAGATAAAACATCAGAAACATGATATATGTGACTAATACTTAAATATCAGTGTCATATCATAGAACATAGAGTCAAAGATAAATAAATTGAACTATGAGGCAAATTTTATCCCAAACATACCAAGATCTTCATGAATTGCATTACAATTTAAGTATCAATAACCAAGTTCTATTAATACTTACAAATCCACCCAATACCTACATGAACCTACACCTTAGGGTATGTGCAGGATCATCATGGAAAAAATAGGCCCTTAAGTGATAATAAAATTCAGAAAATCACAGTTAGGCACCTTGACGTAAAAATTTGAATAAGTTATCTATATTATTAAAAAAATATGTAAGAATAGAATCTGTAGAAAATTGAATGTAGTTTCTAAAATACTAGGTTTATTTTTTATTTTTAAAACTCTATTTGGTGAAAATTTGAAATTTCAACGGAGTAGTACGTAAATTTCAGGGAAAAAATAAGAAGTAGGTGTCTGTCTAACCACCCTAACCACAATAAAATGATAATATTTTAAAATAATATTGTAGATATAAGTAGGGGACTCCTTTACCAATGTGATGCATATTTTTTTGTAATTTGTTTCCAAGTAAATAATTAATTATGAATTTTTTATTACAACTTTTTAAAAATATAAAAACTCGTATGTTTGACCACCTTAACTTGGTCAAAAATTCATGAAATTAATTTTTTTTTTTTTTAATACTATAGTATGCAAAGCATAGAATGTGACACTTGTTTTGGATTAAAAAAAAATGATACCATTTGAAAGCTATAAATTTTTTTCAATCCAAACTTTAGTCATAATTCAAATAGAAAATGAATAATAATTATTTATTAAATTCAAAGTAAAGCATAATTTATATTGGTGGAAAGCTAAGAATCTCCTTTAAAACCCATTTTTATTTCATCAATTTTGGGTAAAAAAAATTCATCAACCACATGGGCCATCATATCACTTAGATATCACCACTTTTTGGCCCATCATGATCCTGCACATACCCCTTAACCAAAGAATTTAACCAATTCTTTGAGCCAGAGCTGTAATTAAGTTTATCCCGATGTAAATAACAATATAAATCAATGAAAATGACCTTTGATCAACTTCTCATTAACAATTCATGCAAGGTATTACAATTGGAGAGAAAATAGACTTAAAGACTTCTCATGTTCCCTTTGAATATGATGAAAAAACCCATAATTGACAAAATTCACCTACCTAACTCTATATCTAGCAAATAAACTCAATACACATATTGTTTGTATCACCACTTAGCATTCTCAAATTCTGAATTCAATAAAGACCCTGTATACTAGCCATGAATTCCCTTTTATAGAATATGGGGGCCAAAACAATCTTTCGGCTAGAGTCTACACATGACACAATTTTGTTCAACCGCTATACACATATTCTCATTGTAGTTACATTTGCAGTTTCATTTGGGGGGAAAAAAATGAGACAAAACCATTTTCATTCACTAAAGAAGGAAATCTCGTCCTCCAAAATGCATTATGTTGAAGAGAAGAATCTTCCCGATAGTTGCAACATATTATCCTTACATGATGTGAGCACCCAAGAGAATGAAGAGATGACTCATAATCTGACTCAACAATAATCTGAGTCAACACCTGTTTACTTCTCCTTGAACTAGGAGAAGAATATTTGTATACATTTGCAATTTCTTAGGCCAGACTTTTATTATACTAGACCAAGTACATACATTCTCCATACTAATGCCCAGATCGCAAAGTCATCAATAAAAGTCCTCTTCCATAATTCAAACTCTACCTTTGAAGGCCAATTTAAATCAATGATCTTATTTATCTTTTCTCTAGATGGTGCATACTTTACCATGACCGAAGTTGATTCTTTGTCAAAATATTCTAAGAAACTAATGATGAAAGAAAGTTTCTCAAGAACATCCTTCAGTATATTTATATCAACATTTTCATAGATAAATGTTTCTTGGGAAGTAATAGTTCTATCCATTTGGTCTTTCGAAACTTGTAGAGGTTTTACTTCATCATAATTATGTTGGGTATTTAACAACAGTGTCAAATCTGCTTCATCATATTTTGTCTTCAACTCTTTGATCTTCATTTGCAGTGGGGCAACTTATCCCTAAAACTTTTGCTCCACAATCCCACTAAAAAATTGGTAGTGAGGGATCACCTTTGGGTATTTAGCTTATTTTTTCTTGGATCCAACCTCCATGAATTTTAGTTTCTTAGCCCTAGGAACCCATTTATCCAATAATGGCATAGCTCACTCTCTACCAATTTGAAAAAAAAAAAATTCTTGCAACATAATTGAGTAATTCACATGAACACTATTCAATCTACCCTAAATTATTTTGTTTAAATTCTTCAAAATAGTATTGACAATCTTTGAGTTATTCTAACACATAGTGTTCTGAATTTTCTCAAGCAATTTTTTGTATACCTCAACTAAAAGTGTCTCCTAACCCAAATTATATGGTACAATAGCTAAAGGTTGTTCATGTGGAGGCTGAGAGTTTCCTACTAGAGAGGAGGAGGCAAAATGACTCCAGATAGTTTGTCCCTGAGATCTCCATGCTTCTACTTGTCTCTTCCAAAGTGCTAACTCAATTTCCAGCTCAACAACCCTTTATTCACTCTTGTTGTAATCATGAACAAGGTCATTATACTTAATTTTGTGCCAATCTCTATCCTTAGTGAGGTCTTCAACTATTTCTCTAGTAAACTTGGAAAAATTTATTGTCATATTAGCTACATCTAATACTGGGGTGTCAACAACTCATCTAACCATCAATTGGCCATGAAAATTAGTTGGCTCTGCAACAATTGGATTCCAAGATACCAAAGACAATGACCAAATGGTCAGGGCATCCCATTCCCCACTAAAAGATGAACCCGTGAGTGACATTTTTTCTTCCTCTTAAGTCTATAACATTGGCCTATTGGCCCTTGTTATTTTGTCAAAAACAATAGCATCAACAATGTCCAACTCTGATAATAACAACACTCCAATTCTTTGCACCAACTATGGGTCCTCTTCTTGTTTCATGCTCTTCAATTCCTCCTTCATAACTTTCATCACATTTTCTTGCAGAACACCCTCATGGAGTTCAAGATACAAGATTCTTTCTTTGTCCACCTTTTCAGCATACAAGGAGCCTTTAGCTCTCTAAGAAAAATCTCTAAATGCCCTTATTTCAATTAAGGATTCATCCTTCATGAATTATCTGTATGATTCCATCCTCAAATCATCTATATTATTCAAATCTTGGATCTCATCTTTTCCTAGCCTTAAACTTCTTTCCCCCATGCTTGGTGCAAATTCCCTATGGGGAGATGGTATTCCTTGTTGCAAATTTTTAGGAGTCACCATAATGTCATCTTCATCAGTCTTTGGATAATCAACTATCCTTTGTACTTCAATATTTTTCTTTTTGGGTGGTGATAGATCTATGGAGAAAAACCTCTTGGACGAGAGTCCACATCAATTATATCAGATGGAACTTGCCTCAAAGGTGATGGCATTGACTGGTCAAGAGAATTAGCCCTTGGCCTCTCTATGATAGTAGGGGCATGCAAGGTTTTCTACCTAATCCTTGTTTCTTTTCTCCTAGAATACACTTGGACATTTTGTGGAGTTTGATAGGAAGGCCTTTCCTCCAACCCTATTTTTGGATCCTCATTAATAGTTGTTTCCTTCCCCTTATCTTCAATCATGCGTTCTTCCCTTAGTACACCTATCAAATTTTCAAAATTTTCAATGTCATATATTTATCTATTAAATTCACCCTTGACATTAGGTATACGGTCATAGGCAAGATCTACCTTCTTCTTCTTCTCCTTCAATTTATTGAAATCCAAATATTTTTCTTTCCTCTACTGTTGTACCTATAAATCAAAAACATTCTTGATAACATCCTTAGGATAATAGAATTTATGGACAAACACACTAGATCTTTTTTATTCTTTTACAGGAGTAATGAAACCCTTAGGATCATGATTCCTTGGGTGTACTATATTTAGTCCATATGGTGCAAGGAATTTTGACAAGTCCTTCTATCCCCCCTTTTCCATGACAAAATCTACAAATGTTTTCCACTTAGGGAAGAATGAACCTTTCTTCTATACCTCTATTCAGTGCACCATTTGTGCAACCCCTAGCTACCTCATAATTTCAGTTAACCCAATTTTTAGTGGTACATCCCTAGGCAAGGAATATGGGTTTACATTGGTGCCATAAACCTTGAAGATAGTTGTATTATAATGTGGGATAATGTCTCCCCAATTGTGTGTCACATTCAATTTAGGTCTCCTTTATATAGGCCTCGGGAAATCATGTTTTTCCTTGGGAATTCCTGGCAGATCAGGGACCAGGTACTTCCTAAACCTTGAACAAAAAAAATTATGGTAGGTCACATAATCAAACTTGGGATTAGCTTTATTAAGCACCTAGGTCCAGGCTTGGACATGCAAGTCGAATACCTCTTCCTTCTTCTTTAATGTTATATTCTAGCCAAAATTCTTCTCTCCCCTATATAAAAACATGTACATCAAGAGAGAAAACCATCTGAAGCTTACCCAATTGTTTATTTCTTTTAATGCAACCAAACCCTTGTTCATCCTTTCTGCCACATAAGTAGCATAATCATACACCACATTTAAATTTGGATGTTGTAAATTTTCTTCCATATACAAAAGGTCTATGGGCATAGTGGGTGGTGCATCAATACCAAGAACCTAACACAAGGAATAAATTGATTTCTTGAAGTAATTGCAAAAATACTTTATAGGGAAAGGATCTTGTTCATCCTCATCAATAACCACATATTTCTTATTCTTTCATGTCCCCATAGTTGCCAAATTAAAAGGCAACATGGATGTCCTAAATAGACCTTTTATGTTCCTATATTCTTCCCTAAAAACATTAAGATCAATAAGAACAATCTATTCACTCCACTCATGCAGACCAAAAACATCTATAATTTCTTCCCTAGTTATTTCGACCATCTCAAGACCATCAAATGTCCTGACCACCCTAAAAATTCACATCAAGATAAAAAATTTACACCACCAACTTTCCCAAGTCTAGTCTCCATAGATTACAAAGGGGAGCACCCAAGTTTCTATTTCCAAACCAATTTCTAAATAATTGCATACCCATGTAGGGAAAATCGACATCCTTAATCTAACCTTCTTTATCTACTAACCATTCTAATACTTGGGCCCCATAGAATAAATATTTTCCTTCAATCTTCCTAGTAGTGGATGTTTTCAATTGGTCAATAATGTCATGTGAAAGGGACCTAGATGTGGCCAAAAATCTAGGGTTTTTCACTTTAGGGGCCATATTGATAGAATAGGTTACAACAAATCTAGTGTTTCAATACTATATGGCTTAAACCTAACATTCAATTTTACCACCTAGGGTACAACTAACTGTACAATTTAAAAGGGGTTTGACAATTGACCAGACCAAATTCAAATAAATTTCTTAATAATTAAGAGATACTAGCTGTAAATGGCTTAGAAACGTATTTTATGTTGATACCCTAATCCAACCATGTTTGATTGAAACACAAAGTGTAGCATTTGAGCTACTTACAACTTTTGTTCACATATAACCTTGATTTCAACTACATCAATTTTTGAGAGATTCCTCTTTGTTGCTTGAATGCTTGAGAGTCATCCAAAATTTAACTGGTTCAAGAAAACAATTCACCTGGATGCTTTGAATGTGAATTGGTAGCTTAGGGTGTCAAATCTGCCATTACTAATTGCTTGCATAAAAGTAAACAATTATCGTACATGAATTCCCAACTTTGAATAGCAGCCTTTGATTTATTTTTGAGTTGGTGAGATGGATGACTCAGATCGGGTCACTGAGATTTAAAAATAGTCACTATCTCCCACTAGGAAATTAGCCAATGAGAACTTGCCAACCTGGTGTGAATTAATACACAAGGGATCCACCTTTAATTCATCATGATCGGCTGCAAATATCCACATGTCAACCTTTGGTTGAACCCACTATATTTTTCACATTATTATTTTAATCGGGAGGTATCATCAGGGAGTGGTGGAGATTAAATCTTGTTACCGCTCCTCATCCATTGATAACAGACCCCTTCAAGTTGTGGATGGATAGGAACTAGGCCCCACCCTCTTGATAGAAAACATGGGGAGCATCCACCCACCCTGCTGTAATATTTGGATCATTATTTTAATGTGTCGGGGCTAGTGGGAAATGGTGTGGATTGAACCATTTCCATATGATGGTCATAACAAACTACACATGCACAAAAGTTAGTTTAAAAATAGGGTCACTGCTAGGCTGATAGGATTATGACCCTCAAGCGACAAGGGAATAAAACATAAGCCTATCAGAGAAATATTTGGCCAGACTCAAGAAAATTTAAGATCATACTTAAGCATGAGAAGACCAAAAATCAAAGGTAAAGGTGTCGATAAAGGCAATGGTCGAGATGACTTAAGTCATTACTAAGAATATCAAGAACCAAGTACAACCAGTCAACAAGAGATTAAAACATCAAGATGCAAGACCTAACAAAAGTTAAAAAAAAAAATGTTTAAGAGCTAAAACCCTAAACCCTAGTTCTGAATAAGGATGCATAAGCTATGAGACCACATGGAACCAACTAAAAGTATATTAAAAATAGAAGCTCTACAAGTGGCTCTTACTCAAGGACGCATACCCTTGGTGGGTATGGCAAGAATTCAAATCATCTGGTTACACATACCAACACATAGAAATCCAAAAGAAACCTAGGAGCTTGCCTAGATAGGACAAGCAAAAATAACAGGAAGCAAACACACCAAACCTATATACACTAATTACATGACTGTATAATGTACATGGAAATATATCCTATCTCAAGAGAAATAGGGTTTCAAGAACTATCCATGTACTGGAAGTTCTATAACATCTCCTATTAGGGACTACAAGAAGTATGAATCGTATCCATGCACATTGACAATTAAATATGGGCCTAACCATAGAGGATCAATTTTCCCATGCTTACCGTTATCCTCCATTCTTGCATTCCACATTAAAACCATGTTGCCAACTTCAAATTTCCTTTTTGTAGTCCATTTTTCATACAAGTTCTTTACTTGAATCTGCAACTTTGTGTTCTTCTTACAAGCATCCCTTCTGGTTTCATCTAGTTCAATTAAGGCCTTGATTCTACATTATATTTCATCACCAATATCATCATCATACTCTTGTACAAACTTATACAATTTCAACAAATTTCTTAGTGGAAATCTTGTTGCAATACCATACACAAGATTGAAAGGTGCATGACCAGTGGTCTTCTTCATAGTCACTCTATCCGCCCAGAGAGCCAGCTTTAACATGGAATCCCATGCTCATTTATGTTTCTCAATGATCCTCTTTATAATTTTCATCAAGATTTTTTTGCTTGATTCAGCTTGGCCATTCCCTTGAGGATGATATGGAGTAGAATATGATACTTGTATCCCATCCCCTTCACAAAAACTAGTAAATTCCTTGGACCGAAAACACATTGTATTATTAGAGACAATCCTTTTAGGGACACCAAATCTAATCAAAATATTCTCTAGCATAAAATTTGTGACAAATTTTCTAGTTTCTCTTTTGGTGGGGATGGGTTCAACCCAGTTGGTGAAGTAATTGGTTTCCACTAAAATCCATTAGTTTCCTCCATTGGTTTTTTTGATATTTCCCCAATAAAATCACTCCCCCACTGTTGAAAAGGAGCTTGGATCGTAATAGGTTTCAAAGGTAGATTACCTAATAATTTAAAATTTATAGAGAAATTTAGCAAGCATCACATGATCCTACCAACTTGTTTGCATCCTTGAATAAATTATGCCACCAAAAAACATCTGTGATGATATTGTGAGTAGTGGTTTTCACCATATAGTGCCCCCTATAGACTCCACTGTGAATTTAATTGAACAATTTCAAATCCTATGACGTGTCCACATATTTTAATAGAACTCCACCTAGATTTCTCCACCAAAAATCATTTTCAATAATTACATACCTGACAGATTGCAACTTTAAAGTTCTCTTTTCTTTTTTCATTATACCCTTTGGGAAATTTTATAGTCTGTAGATACCTAACAATATTTTCATACCATTCACATGTTTGGACATCATAGATGGGATATATCTCCAAATGATCAAATAGGTTAATCTTATTAGCTTCCATGTTAGTTTTGGCCATCAATTTTGTAAGACCTTTACCATGAACTATTTTGGTGATCAAGATATCTATGTTGAATTCTTGGATTCTATTAATCCACTTGCATCTTCTCCCTGTGGCCTCCTATTGTGTAAATATGTCCTTCACTGTTGCACTTGGCACATATGAAACTATCTTAGCCCCCATGAGATAAGGCCTAAAACTTTTCACTTCCTTTATTAAAGCATAATCTTGTTTCTCAGTCAAGTCATATTTCAATTTGGCTTATTACAATGATTTTCTAAAGAAAGCAATAGGTTGCTTGTATCCTTCATCATTTTTCTTCAAGAGGACCCCAACAATAGTGTGAAACAATGTAAAAGTAAACAATTGAAAAGGTTTTGACTAATCAGGTGACTTAAGGACTGGTGCTTCCTTAATGGCTTGTTTTATGGCTTTGAAATCTTATGCATTAGTTCCTCAGACCATGTCACCTTCTCACCCTTCTTTAACATCTTTGATATTGTCCTAGAGATTTTTTCAAAATTAGTGACAAATCTCCTTAGGAAATTAATTTGACCGAAGAATTATTAAATCCCCTTGACATTCTTTGGTTGTGGGATCTTGTCAATAGTTGCTACACACTCAAGATCAATTTTGACCTTATCCTTTGACACGATGTGACCCAACAACTTCCCTTCTTTGAATACAAATTCACATTTCTTAGGAATCATGGAGATCCCATATTCCAAGGCTCTAACAAATACCCTTTCCAAATGGTCATAGTGATCTTCTTTCTTTCTATGGTAAGTAAGATCATCTTGATATATGGCAAGGAACAAATTGATAAAGTCAGTAAAATCCACATCCATGGCACTTTGCAGAGTAGCACTAGCATTAATCAAGCCGAATGGAATCCTTACGTATACATATGTCCCCATGTAATTGTAAAGGTGGTCTTGTACTGCTTTGATTACTTAACCATGGCTTGGTTGTAGCCTTAAAATCCATCCATCATCGAGAGAAACTCACACACAGTCACCTTTTGTAGCATAGCCTCCATGTTAGGCAAGGGATAATTATCCTTTAGAGATGCCACATTCAAATTCCTGAGGTCTACACACAACCTTAGGTCACCATTCTTCTTCCTGATTGGAACAAAATTTGATACACATGATGAATGCCTTATAGGCTTTATGATCCCAACATCTCTCAACTTGGTAAGCTCTTCTTGCATTTTTGGTTGTAAGCTAGGATTGATTGGCATCTACTTCTACTTGAATGGTGTTGCATCAAGATTTAGCAGTATCTCATGTTGGAAAATATCCTCACAGTATGCTTTCAAGTCATCATAATACCATGAAAACACATTTCTATACTTTCTCAAGAGAGAAATCAACACGACTCTAACATGTGACTTCATCCTCTTGCCTATGTACACCAATTTTGGGGAATTATTAGTACCCAAATTAACTTCTTCTAGATCTTCTTTATGAGAGGACACCTACTACACATTTTCTTTGTTAGGGCTATCGAAGATCCTTTCTAATGCAACAAGCCTTTTGGTAATTTTTTTAGTCTTTCACTGGATTACCTTATTCCCAAATAATCTCTCTTTTCCATCAATGTCTACTACTAATACACCAAAATCAATCTCTTGGATTTCATATCTATCAATGCAATGTAAAAACTTGAGGATGTCATTTTCATCATCCAAAACTTGCCAACTAAAAATGTTATCTAGTATTGTAGGTATATTTTGTACTTCTATCTTAGAAACACCATCAATGGTAATATCATCTAGTTTGACAACAATGTTTGCTAACAATTCTTCTTTTACATTTTTTGGATCTTTCTACCCAATGTTTATTGAAAGCATCAAAGGCTTCAATCATGTCCCATTAAACATTTTTATATTTCTTGAGCCTTTTATCCTTAGCAAAAAACTTAGACCTAACCTAGGATACCACTAACTCAGAATCTCCCATAACCTTTATCATACTTATACCATGTTTGGAAGCTATTTTAAGACTTATAAATAAAGCTTCATATTCCACCACATTATTGGTACAAAACAATTTTAATAGGAAAGAGTAATTGAAGGCCTTACCTTGTGGTGCAGTCAATATAACCCCTGTACCTAAGCCCTCCTTAGAACAAGCTCCATCAAAGTACATATTCCAAAGGGAGTTTCCTCCTTGTGGGCCATCAAAAAATTCTTGATGAATATGTGCAAGCTCTTTTTCTTCTTCTACAACCTCTTCCTCAACCCAAAACATATCCAAACTAGTTTCTACAAAATTGATCCTTATTGGATCTTCTAGTTCCTCCACATATTTGATCATGTGGAAAATTCTTAGCTCCCTTGCAATCTTAACATATTTCTGAGCACATTGTATACTTCCACCCATGAAAGCACTCCAATGTCTTGATAATAGCATACCATAAGTAGGTGGGATATCTACCACTATGATGCTCATGAACAAATCCTTTTCTGGGAAAGTTTCTAATTTGTATGGCACTTTGCTGATTACTCCTATTACAGGAACTTCTCTTGAGTCCATCACATAGCACTTCCCATAGGTTTTGTCAACTTTTAAACCCATTTCTTCCATGATCTTAATTGGAATCACATTATTCAAAGCCCTTGAATCAATCATGCAATTACTAAGAAATTTCCCATCGATGACCAAGCTTAGAAAGAAAGGATTAACTTGGCTCAGATTTGCAGTAATAGTCATCCCTAAGTATACTTCAGGGTTTTCATTTATTAATGCTTGCACCTCTGCATTGTTCTCCTATTCCTTACTTGACTCAGGCTGGTCTATGGTCCTTTTATCTTTACCATCCTTGGTAACACTATTAATAAAGGCAATTGTCTTATCCTTATTCTACACAATTGTCATCATCTCTAATAATGGAACTATGACCCTAACTTGAGACAAGACTTGAAACATGTCTATAGGAGAATAAGAGGGAAACTCGAGGAGTGTCAACTTCTTAGGAGTAGCCTTATCACATTGTTTTTCACTATTTTTGGTACTCACCTTAGGGTTCTTGGACTTCACGGTTTGGGGAACATCATCACCATCAACCTTGACCTTACTTTCCTTTTTAGCCAAAATTCTCATTTCTTTACCTTCTTTGGGATTTTCACATTCTTTCTTGTTTTTTGTGTTGACCCCTTTATTTTTTGTGTTATTTTCCTTGATGGAGATACTACCACGGTTACCCTAGTTTCCACTCACATTTCTATATCTCAACTAGAGGTTGTTTCTTGCTTGAGTAGCCAAGGCAACAATATACTTTTGAATCTCTTGATTGGAGGGTCTCCTTAAGGAAACATTATCTGAATGAAGAGTACAAAAAGTGCATTCATTTTCTCCATCTTCATCAAAGAATAATTTTTGATGATTAACAATGTCTTGCCACCTCTGCCTATCTACATCATTCATACAATATCATCACTAGAAGAATACTCACCATAGTCTAGGCCTGATTTGGTCATGAATACATTTGTCATTTGATCATGATTGTGAGAAGATTTTAATCATCTTGACCTTCTTCTAAAGATTAGGTAACATCACATTGTTGTGATGAATGAGGCATCTCACAGACTTGACACCATGACAATTCATCAACTACATTCATAGAGTCTTTCTACAAATGATCAGGTGCACCTTGAACATTATTTTGATTATTGTTAAATAGATTCCCATTATGCTAGTTAGTATGATATGGATAGTCCTACAGCCTTGGAGACCTATCATTCCTCTAGAATTGAGGATTTTTATTTTTTGTAGCCTTCTGCAATAGACTAAAAATCTGATCCAACTTCTCATTAAGATTTGAGGTCTTACCGAGCTTTTCATTATGGAATCTTGGGTTTTTGGAAACCTTAGGGTCATCCCTTCTTCCCACTTTACCATATGCTCTTTTATTATTTTCAATATCCATAGCCATTTTGTAGGCTTCTCTCAAGTACTGTGGGTTCTTGTCTCGAAGAAGATAACCAATTAGAATCATATGAATTGTAGTACACTACCAAACAAGAATTTTCATTAGGCCTAGAGTAGGCTAGGACTCTAAGCATAGACTTATGGAACCTCACATTCAACTTAGTTGTAGTCTCATTATGCCCTTTAGAAATATTATTGAAATTAGTCAGCCTGGACCTAGGATCAATCTGATCCCCATAGTGTTCCTTGAAAATCGTATAGAAATACTACTTTGAATCAATTCTTACATCCAGAAACCCCCTATACTAGTCCCTTGCATCTTCAGTTAAGGATTGCATAAAATATTTCATGGCCACATCATTATCCCACAATTCAAAATATTCCACAAAAAATTGGAAGGCCTTTAGATGATCCTCACCACTGAAGGAATTATTACCAGTAAATTTGGGGAGATTCTTTCTTGCATTATCCAGGACAAGTTTTGGGTACCCTGGGATATTATCAAAGCACAATTGTTGGTACCTATCAGTCTAGGGGGCCTTCTATAATTTATATCTCTACGGGGATTTTTGTGCTCATCATCTCTTTTGTTGTCATATATATCCCCATTCTTACCTCTTCCATTCCCACCATTTTTACCACCCTTCTTCTTGATTTCCTCATCGTCTTCAAAGTAAGAGTTGCTATCATTATTGCCTCATCCACCACTTCTGCTAGGTCTATGTCCTTCAGAATTTTTCTTATGACACTCACTATTGTTTTGTCCAGAGCTTGAAGGTTTGGGGGTAGGCATAGACATTTTAAGAAAATAAATCTTCCTAGCCATTTTTGCATTAGCAACCTCCATTTCAGCTCTCTCCAGGTCTTCCTACAATTTTTCTTTGACCAACTACAATTTCAAGAGGTCAGGATTTGGGGAAGCAATAGATGATGTTTGGGTGTTTTTATTGGTATTGGTAGTGAATGTATTGAAGGTATTTTATTTCCTTATTCAATGGGCTTCTTCCCATGATCTACAAAGGATGCATTCTTGGTAGTCGCTAAAGGGTCAAAGGTTCTTGTAGTTGCAACACTCATTGCATTAGTACTAGTAGCAAAGGTTCCCATCTTAATTGTTTCCTTTGAGATCTCAACAGCTAATTTAGCCACCTTCTCTTCAAAGGCTTTGTGTTTGGAAACATCCTCTCTCATCTTTTCAATCTTTTGTCTCCTAGCATTTCTCTCGAGCTACTTATCTCTAATTTTGTCCTCTTTCTCTTTCAACCCCTTGAGTCTATTTTATTCCTCCTTAGCCAACTGGATCTCTTCCTCCTCTAATTTTTTCATGTCCTTGTCAATATCTTCTTCATTTTCTAGGAGATCTCCAAACTCGCAAGGTGTAGGGGTATGGAAAGTTATTTCAAGGGAAAGGTGCATATCTAGATCTAAAGGCTCTCCTCTTGGCTTAAAATTCCCTCCATGGAAGATAGAGCCAACTCCAAGGGTGGGAGGTTCTACAAACCCTTTACTTCTTTCCCAAAATTCCCACCTATCTTCCTCTCTAGATATTTCAAGCTCATTGTCAAATACTTGATCAATAGGAAATTTTACTTGGTATTGCTTAGGCATTTCATTCCTAGATGGATTATTATGAGTAATAACACTATCTATTTCATTATTTAAAGTAAGGGATGCCCCAAAAATAGATTCAATGGTCGTACTTGATTTGGTAGGTTTCTTAACCCATAATGGTTGTTTATCTTTTGTAGACTCAAACTGCAACTTTTGTTCGACATTCTTCTTTGCATAACTTCTGGTCTTCTTTAGGGACTCCTATAACATGTCAAAATCCTCCTTCTCAAGCTCTCCTTGATATTGTATCTTTCTATGTGTACGAGAAAATTTAGAGTCACCACGCAGTACATTGGGAAATAGAAATTGATTGTATTTTGACTTGGTACTATTGAATTCAGAAAGGATTCTAAACATGTCCTAACACAATCTAACAATACTGACTAGAACTTGACACGTAAACTAAAACCGAAAAAAATATTCTCCGTTAATGAATAATAATGCAAGTACGTATGACTCTGATTGTACTGGATCTGCCTTTGGAGAATTTGAACTTAGAAATTCCCCAGCAAATTCGCCATTTTGTTGGTGTTTTTTAAAAACCAAGCACATTACACAAAATGACCGATGATTTTTCCAAGCTCAATTGTGGGATGCTAAGGAAATGGCTGGCCAACTAATGAGAAGAAGCATAAATGCTTCTCTCCTATGCTTCGAGCTCTGCAAAACCTAAGAGGGTGATCCCACAATGTTTTCCATACAAAATTGACACACAATTTAGCTACACATTGGATAGCAACAAATATATTCTCATTTTTTTCTAAGTAGATGAAATTCTTGAATAAATTGGCTATTCCTTCAAAGATCAAACATCTAAAAGCTGAGAATCTAAAACATCAAAGATAGATTGATAAAAGATTATTTATAAATGATTTTCTTAAGATCAAACATCAAAAACATGAGAGATGTGACTAATACTTAAAGATTAGTGTCATATCCTAGAACATGGAGTCAAAGAAAAATAAATTGAACTATGAGGAAAATTTCATCCCAAACATACCAAGATCTTCATGAGTTACATTAAAATTCAAGTATCAATACCCAAGTTCTATTACTACTTACAAATCCACCCAATACCTACATGAACCTACAACTTAACCAAAGCATTTAACCGATTCTCTTAACCAAAGCTGCAATTAAAGCATATCCCAATGTAAATAATAATATAAATCAACAAAAATGACCTTTGATAAACTTCATTAACAATTCATGCAAGGTCTTATAGCTAGAGAGAAAATGGACTAACAGACTTATCATGTTCCTTTTGAATATGCTCAAAAACCCCATAATTGATCAAATTCATCTACCTAACTCTATATCTAATACATAAACTCAATATACAAGTTGTTTGTATCACCACTTAAAATTCTCAAATTCTGAATTCAACGAGGACCCCATATACCAGCCTTGAATTCCCTTTTATAGAATAAGAGAGCCAAAACAAGCTTCTGGCTAGAGTGTACACATGACACAATTGCATTCAACTGCTATACACATATTCTCATCACAGTTACATTTTGCAATTTAATTTGGAAGGAAAACATATGAGAGAAAACCATTTTAGTTCACTAAAGAAGGAAATCCCGCCCTCCATAAGGCATTTTGTTGAAGAGAAGAATCTTCCTGATAGTTGTAGCATACTATCCTTACATGATGCAAGTGCCCAAGAGAATGAAGAGATGACTCATAATCTGACTCAACAACAATCCAAGTATGCACCTATTAACTTCATCTTGAACTAGGAGAATAATATGTTTATAGATTTGCAATTTCTTAGGCCAAACTTGTATTATACTAGACCAAGTACATACATTCTCCATACTAATGCTAAGAGCCCAAAGTGATCAATCAAAGTCCTCTTCCATAATTCAAACTTTTCCTCTGAAGGCCAATTGAAATCAATGATCTTATTTATCTTTTCTCTAAATGGGGGATACTTCACCATGACCAAAGTTGATTCTTTATCAAAATCTTCTAAGAAACTAATGATGAAAGAAAGTTTCTCAAGAACATCCTTCAACATATTTATATCAAAATTCTCATAGATAAGTGTTTCTTGGGAAGTAATAGTTGTATCCATTTGGTCTTTTGAAACCCATAAAGGTTTTAATTCATCATAATTATGGTGGATATCTTGCAATAGTGCCAAATTTGCTTCATCATATTTTTTCTTCAGATCTTTGATCTTCATTTCTAGTGGAGAAGCATATCCCTTAAAAATTTTGCTCCTTAATCTCACTAACAAATTGGTAGGTAGGGATCACCTTTGGGTATTTATCCTCTTACTTTTTGGCTCCAACCACCATGAATTTTTGTTTCTCAGCCCTAGGAACCCATTTATCCAATAATGGCATAGCTAAATCTCTATCATTTTGAAACAATTTTATTAATTGCAACAATAATGATTAATTCACATGAACACTATTTAATCTACCATGAATTATTTTGTTTAAATTATTCAAAATAGTACTATCAATATTTGAGTTATTCTCAAACATAGTGTTTTAAATTTCATCAAGCAATTTTTGTATACCTTAACTTGCTAAAGTAGCTAGATATTTTAGGGCTCTTTGGATGGAGTAGCACCTGAAGTGGTTGATCCCTAAACTAAAAGTGGCTCTTGACCCAAATTATATGGTACAATAGGTTGAGGTTATTCATGTGGAGGTTAAGAGTTTCTTACTGGAGAGGTAGAGGTTGCATGACTCAAACTAGTTTGTCCTTGAGATCTCAATTTTTCTATGTGTCGCTTCGAAAGTGTTAACTCAGTTTCCAACTCATCAAAACTTTGTTGAATCTTTTTGTAATAATCAACAAGGTCATTATACTTACTTCTATACCTATCTCTATCCTTAGTGAGGTCTTCAACTATTGCTCTGGTAAAATTTGCAACATTTAATACCATATCCGCTACCTCTAATGTTGGGGTTTCAACAACTCTTCTCACCATCAATTGACCACTAAAATCAGTTGGATCTAAAACAATTGGCTTCCTAGATCCCAAAGACAATGACCAAATGGCCAAGGCATCCCATTCCTCACTAAAAGATGACCCCCTGAGTGCCATTTTTACTTCCTCCTTAGTCTAGAACATTGGCCTATTGGCCCTTCGTATTGTGTAAAAAACAACATCAATAGTGTCCCACTTTGGTAATAACAACACTATTTGCAACACAAGGGAAAACAACTGAGAGGGTGGGTGAATTAGTTGACACATAATTTCAAACTTATTAAACTTATTAACCCTTATTATCATATTTTATTAGTAACCATGAAATAATAAATCAACACCACATCAAGAACACACATAACACCAAGGATTTTGCGTGGAAACCATGTTAGGGGAAAACCATGGTGGAGGTTAATCCACAAGTTTATACTCTGTTAGAAGTATAAGAAGAATAAATGAGGAATGCACATGCATTCAGGCACACTACCTAGAGCTCACTGCTCAAGTACAAAGGAAGACTCATTGTCTTACAAAAAAAATCAAATTAAATCCATCTAAATATTTTGAACTGAAAAAGTAGCATATGCTAATGCTTGATTGCAATCTCGGTTAAGCATGTGAACACTTCTTCACTCTTATTCACTCTTCTTCACACTCTACTCTACCTTCATATGATCTAAAATTTATTCAAACATAGAACTCACACACTTTTCATCATGCATCATGCCTCAAATGAGATAAACAATCACTTATATATATCCGCAACAAGAAATTACATCACTACATGTCGGCTTCAACAAAATAATAAGATGAATACAAACTTTCGGCCCAAAAAAATAAAGTTATTAATGAAAACCTACAAAGGTTGGCCACAACATAGTGGAGACCCAAAAAATATCATCAATCACAAAACACCTTCAAAAATTATTCTTCAAAGATCCACAACATGTTACAAACACTGTGTCGGCCATGAACATGAAAAACATGAACCCATAAATGAAAATCACTGATTGCGAGCACAATGATTAATGCAAATGTGAAACATAGATAGAGGATGATATAGAAACATAAAAAATACCACAAGAGCATACACAACAACTATGATTACCAAAATAACATTATCTTCTTCCATGAACACCAGCTATAGTTAACAAAATAACTGTCTAAACATAGAAACTCATAACTTGCTCAAATCTTCATGTTCACCTCTAGAAATTTTGGTGGATAAACTAGATAGGATTTTCAATAAACCCTTTAATCTAAAAATTCTCACCATCAACATACTGAAATATCCATCATACTGGTCTTCACTGCTTCACAAATATCCTTCAACATTTTAATTACAATTTTCCCAATATCCTCAACATATATAGTCTTAAAGACATTAATGTTAATAGTGTTGAAATCAATCACAACCACATATCAGCAACACAACCACAACATCCAAAAATCTCACCCTTTGGCATTGATGGAAACACATGATGTGAAAAACACCATCAATGTAACTAACTTCATCACTTACTCTCCCTTAGGTTGTGACTCTTTTCTTTTGACTTCTCCTTGGATAATTCCCATATTTTCACATTTTTCTTATCCCCCTTTGAAATCAATGGAAAATTTACACACAAGCTCTAAACCACATATATGAAACATTTGACTACTCCCCCTGAGTAGGAACCACCACAATATCAATTTGAAACAAGATATGATTGTGAATGCACAGATTGATGCAATGTCTTGCATCTAAGTTCTGATTAGGAGGGGTAATCACCCCTAACTTCCCTTTGAGATAATAAAAATTATCCTTAGGCAATGGCTTTGTGAATATGTCTACAATATTTTCCTTAGTAGGCACATACTCTAGTCTGACCTCCTTATTACTCACCTTGTCTCTCAAAAAGTGATATTTGATAGATGTATGCTTGGTCTTTGAGTACAACACTGGATTCTTAGAAATGTTAATTGCACTTGAATTATCATATAATATAGCAATAGGTTCATCATACACAACTTTGATATCTTTCAACATTTGCTTCATCCATAATACTTGAGTACAATTGTTAGCAACAACAATGTATTATACTTTTGTAGTAGACAAAAAAATGGCATTCTGCTTTTTACTTAACCATGAAATCAACTTTTTCCCAAGAAAAATGTGCAACCACTATTAATTTTCTTATCATTCACATCTCCTACCCAATCAACATCAGCAAAGGAACTCAAAGTAAGATCATCATATTCAAGATGCCATAGGCCAAAATCAACGGTTCCCTTCAATTATCTAAAAATTCTCTTCACAGTAGCCACATGGGATTCCTTATGATTGGATTGAAATATTGCAACAATACATACAACATTCATGATATTAGGTCTAGTTTGATTCAAATAAATCAATCAACCAATAATTGGTCTATATCTAGTTTGATTTGCCTTTAGAGAATCATCATCTATTGTCAACTTACATCTGATCACCAAAGGTGTACCAACTCGCTTTGAATTTTCCATACCAAAATTATTTAGCAATTATCTCACATACTTGAACTAAGATATAAATATTCCTTTATCTAACTGAGTAATTTTCAATCCCAAAAATAATTTCATCTCTCCAATCATTATGCATCTCATCAGAAAAATTCATGCACAAACCATCATCTCCTCCAAAAATTATAACATCAACAAAGACTTCCACAATCAAATATTTATCATCATCAATCTTGAAATACATATTACTATCAACAGTACCTTTGTTAAATCCAAGCTTTACCAAATACTTGTCCAATTTGGCATACCAACCTCTAGGGGCTTGCTTGAGTCCATACAATGCTTTATTTAATTGACAAACCATATCTCCCTGATTAGTCAATTGAAATCCATTAGGTTTCTCAACATACACTTCTTCCAATTCGCCATTTAGAAATGCTAACTTGAAATCCATCTGATAAACTTTGTATTTTTTGTAAGCAACATAAGCAAGAAATAGTCTCACAGCTCCAATTCTAGCAACAGGGGAAAATTCAATTCAACTTCAATTCCTTCCATTTGAGAATAACCTTTACAGACCAGTCTTACTTTTATCTGATAACTTCACCTTGTTCATTCAGTTTATTTCTAAAGACCCATTTAGTTACAATTATATTTTTTTCCTTAGGTCTAGGAACAATAATCCATGTATTATTCTTCTCAATTTGTTGTAGTTCTTCTTTCATTGCTTCAATCCAATGTTCATATTTTCATTCTTAATTGACATTACTTGGCTCAGCCTTTGATATCAAACAATATTCTCCTGCAATTCTTCTCCTCGTATGGACACCTTTATTCTTATCAGCTATAATCTAATTTTCTGAATGATTTAATCTCACATGCCTTGGAGTCTTAGAAAGTTCTTGAACTTCAAACTCTTGTGATCTCTCTTCTGCACTTTCACTAGTTTCTCTTTCCTCTTGATCTTCATGATTCAACGGAATGATCCGAACTTGATTTGAAATCTGACCTTTGTTTGTACTATCATTCTGATCATCAAAATTATATCCACAAGTTATAGATGGTCTAGAAACATCTTCATCAACCTTAACATTTGTGCTTTCAACCATTTTCCTCAATCTCTTATTGTAGCACTAGTATGCCTTACTCTTAGTAGAATGACCAAGAAATATTCCTTCATCACTCCTAGCATCAAAATTTCCTATATCTTTGTCTCTTTTGATATAGAATTTTCTCTAAAATATTTTGAAACATCTAATAGTAGGCTTATGACAAAACCATAGCTCAAAAGAGGTCTTACTAGTATCACCTTTGACTTGTACCCAATTAAGGATATAAACAACAATACTCACAACTTCTCTCCAATAGATATGAGGAAAATTTCCTTCTAGCATCATAGTCCTAGCAGTGTCTATAATTGTCTTGTTCTTCCTTAACACAACTCCATTTTTTTGAGGGGTCCGCGGTGTAGATAATTGTCTCTTTATCCCATGCACTTCACAAAAAGGATTAAACTCACTAGAATTGAATTTACCACCTCTATTTGATCTCAAACACTTAATATTCAGACCTATCTTTGTCTCAGCCATAGCCTTAAAGATCTTGAACTTATCTAGAGCTTCAGATTTCTCCCTTAAGAAAGTAACCCACATCAATCTAGAATAATCATCAATAAGTAACATGAAATACCTGTCTCATAAAATTTGGATTCTAGTAGGACCACATAGATCACTATGCACAAGCTCCAATACTCCCTTTAAACAATATTGTTTGCTTCTAAATGAGACTCTAGTTTTCTTTCCTAACTAACATTCCTTACATATGGCATTAGTAGGCTTTACCAATTTAGTAAGATCTCCCACTTCCCGAGTAGAACTTATCTTGGTAATATTGTCAAAGTTTACATGACACATTCTCCTATGCCACAACCAACTTTCATCAACTTGAGCAATCAGAGAACTTTTACTAGTAGCATTCAGGTGAAAAATGTTACCTTTTGTTTTTGTACCTGAAGAAATCACATTTCTAGAACTTCCCAATATTCTACACTTTCCATCCTTGAATTGAAGATTGTATCCCTTATCAACCATCTATCCAAGACTTAGAATATTATGCTTCAAACCTTCAACATATAGGAAATAATCAGTATTATGCTTAGCATTAAGAGAAATACATCCTCTACCATGGATTATACCACCATTGTTATGACCAAATCTTACAAAACAACCATCATATTGTTCCAGGCTTACAAAATATTCTTTTATCACCTATCATGTGATGTGAACATCCACTGTCAATTACCCATTCATCCTTATCTTCAAGTTGAGAAGCTAGGGATTTCTCCACATTTGTACAACTAGTAGATTCAGCAGACACAAGATTATTTTCCTTGATAGAAATAAGCACAAACCTATCTTCATTTACATTCCCTTTATCAGATTCATGATCTATCACACCTTCATCAGCAGCATAATAACACTTCCTTTGAAATTTAGGCTTGGAAGGTTTTGACTTAGGAACTCTTTCTGGACACCTTGATGTAAAATGACCTATCTTGTTGTAGTAAAAACATTTAATAGGAAATTTCCCTTTATAGTTACCTTCTCCTTTGGATTCTCTTTTAACAATAAGTGCTTCAAGATCATTCAGTTCTCTCTCTTCTTCGTCAATCTGTCTCATTTCTTCCTCATACCTAAATACCTTTCTAGAATAACTTTCACCTGAATCATATCTCTTCTTATCTCTTCCGGGGGTAGTAGATTTAAATACAAATTCTATCTTAGGAAAGGCATCACTGAATTCACTCAACTCAAAATATGTAAGTTTACCAATCAACATATCTTTGGTTATATTTGTCACAGTCTCGAGCTCATCAATATTTGTAGCTTTGAATTTGTATGCATCAAGCAAGGATCTAAGCACTTTAGCAATAATCTTTGATTCATCCAACTTTCCACTAGGTGATACCACACACAAGTTCATTAACTCTTTCCATGAAATTAGTAATATTCTCATCATCACCCACTCTCAACAATTCATATTTCCCTTTCAGAATTTGTAGCTTAGCAATCTTCACATTAGCATTACCTTCATACAAAGTTTCCAACTTTTTCCAAATCTCATATGCAATCTTTAGATCCATAACATTCATCATCTCATAATCAATCAAACCAATTAATAATGCTTCTTTAGCCCTGATATTGTATTCAACATCCCTAATCTGAGCAGTAGTAGTGGGACCATTTTGAGTGATAAACATACCTATTACTTGTAATGTTCCAGTAATATTTACTAATGCATCTTAGATGACACTCCATTCAAGTCTTCCATAGAGAATAGTTTGTTCCATCAAATCTCAAACTATCCTTCTTATATGTCACTATCCTAGATCACCTCCAGCTATTAAAATTCTTCCAAGGAACCTTCTTTGGTACCAATTGTTGGCAACACAAGGGAAAACGATTGGGAGATGGAGTGAATTAGTTGTCACATAATTTAAAACTTATTAAACTTGTTAACCCTTATTCTCAGATCTGATTAATAACCATGAAAGCATAAATCAACACCACATCAGAAAAACACATAGCACCAAGATTTTGTGTGCAAACCCTGTTAGGGGAGAAACCATGGTGGAGGTTAATCCACAAGTTTATACCCTATTTGAAGTATAAGAAGAAAAAATGAGGAATGCACATGCATTCAGGCACACTACCTAGAGCTCACTACTTAAATAAAAAGGAAGACTCACTATGTTCATTAAAATTAAATCCATCTAAATATTTTGAATTGAGAAAGTAGCATCTACTAATTCTTGATTACAATTTTGGTTAAGTACATGAACACTTCTTCACTCTTCTTCACACTCTTATTTTCCTTTGAATGATCTGAACTTTATTTGCACATAGCACTCGCACACTTCAAATCATGCATGCCCCAAATGAGATAAAGAATCACTTTAATATATCTACAACAATAAATTACATCACTACATGTTAGCTTCAACAAAATAGTAAGATGAATACAAATTGTCGGCCCAAAACAATAAATATTATTAATGTGAATCTACGAAGGTTATCCAAAACATAGTGGAGACCCAAAACAATATCCTCAACCACAAAACACCTTCAAAAATTATTCCTTGAAGATCCACAACACACTACAAACACCCTATCAGCCATGAACATGAAAAACATGAAGATGAAAGAGAAAATCATCGATCACGAGCACAACGATCAATGCAAGCATGGAACACATATAGAGAAGGATCTAGAAAAATTAAAAAACACCACAAAAGAATGTGCAAAAACTCATTCTACCAGAATCACATTATCTTCTTCCAGGAACACTAGCTACAGTTAATGGAATAACTGTTGAAACACATAAACTCATAACTAGCTCAAATCTTGATGCGCACCTCAACATACCCTTTCAATGGATAAAGTTGATAGTCTTTTCCACAAACCCTTTAATCCACAACTTCTCACCATCAACATATTGCACTTTCCAGCATACTAATCTTCACTACTTCATATACAACCTTCAACATTTTTATTACAATTTTCTCAATATCCCTGACTTATATAGTCTTAAAGACATTGATGCTAATAGTGTTAACATCAATGACAACCACAACATCCAACAAACACTCCACTTCTCTACACCAGATCTCGTCCCTCTTCTGGTGTCACACTCTTGAATTTCTCCTTCATAACATTAATCACATTTTCTTGGATAAAACCCTCAAGGAGTTCAAGATGTAAGCATATTTCTTTAGCCACTTTTTCAACATATAAGGAGGCTTTACCTCTCCAAGAAAAATATCTAAATTCCCTTATTTCAATGAAGGAGTCATCCTTCATGAATTATTTGCATGCTTCCATCCTCAAATAATTTGTATTATTTAAACCTTGAAGCTCATGTTTTCCCTGCCTTAAACTGCTTTCCCCCATGCTCAGTGCAAATTCCCTATGGGGAGATGGAATTCCTTGTTGTGAATCCTTAGGAGTCAACATAATTTAATCTTCACCAACCTCTCCATAATCAACTACCCTTTGTACTTCCATATTTTTCTTTTTGGGTGGTGGCAGCTCTAGTGGAAAAAAACCTCTTGGAGGAGAGTCCACATCAATTATATTAGATGGAACTTTCCTCAAAGGTGATGGAATTGACTATTCAAGAGAAGTGGCCATTGGTCTCTTTGTGAATGTAGGGGCATGTAAGGTTTGCTTCCTAATCCTTGTTTATTTTCTCCTAGAACACACTCTGACTTTTGGTGTAGGTTGATAGGAATCCTTTCCTCTAGCCTTGTTTCTAGATCCTTATCAACAACTACTACCTTCCCATTATCTTCTATCACATGTTCTTCCCTTAGTACACTTACCAAATTCTCAATATTGTCAATGACATATGTTGCTATATTAATTCACCCTTGACATTAGGTATGGGGTCATAGACAAGATCTGCCTTCTTCTACTTCTCCATGAATTTATTGAAAGACAAATATTTTATTTCCTCTCCTCCTATACCTATAAATCAAAAACATTCTTGATAACATCCTTAGGATAATAGAAGTTATGGACAAACATGCCAGTTATTTTCTATGCTTTTAAAATGGCAATGAAACCCTCAGGATCATGATTCCTTGGGCATAATATATTTAGTCCATATGGTGCAAGGAATTTTCATAAGTCCTTCCATCTACCCTTTTCCATGACAAAATCTGCAAATTTTGTCCACTCAGGGAAGAATGAACCTTTCCTATGTGCCTCCAGTAAGTGCACCATTTGTGCAGCCCCTAGCTACCTCATAATTTCAATGAACCCAATTCTTAGTGGTACATCCCTCAGCAAGGCATATGGGTCTACATTGGTGTCATAAACCTTGAAAACAATTGTGTTATAATATGGGACAATGTATCCCAAATTTTGTGTCACATTCAATTCAGGTCTCCTTTCCATAGGCCTCAGGAAATCATGTATTTCCTTGGTAATTCTTGGTGGACCAGGGAGCAATTACTTCCTCAACCTTGAACCAAAAACATTATGGTAGGTCACATAATCAAAATTTGGATTGTCTTTATTAAGGATTTGGGTCCATCCTTGGGCAAGCAAGTTAAATCCCTCTTCCTTCTTCTTCAATGTTATTTTCTAGCCAAAATTATTCTCTCCCCTATATAAAAACATGTACATCAAGAGATAAAACTATCTAAAGCTTACCCAATTTTTTCTTGCTTTTAATGCAACCAAGCCCTTGTGCATCCTTTCTGCCATATAAGTAGCATAGTTATACGCCACATTGAAAGTTAGATGTTGTAAATATGTTTCCATATACATAAGTTATGTGGGAATAGTGGGTAGTGCATCAATACCAAGAACCTGACAAAAATAATAAACTATTTTCTTGAATTAATTGGCAAAATGCTTTATAGGGAAAGGCTCTTGTTCATCCTCACCAATCACCACCTGTTTCTTATGCTTTATTTTCCCCGTGGTTGCCAAATGAAAAGGAAACATGGATGTTCTAAATAGACCCTTTGTGCTTGTATATTCTTCCCTAAAAAACATTAACATCAATAGGAATCATCTATTCACTCCACTCATGTAGACCAAAAGCATCTACAATTTCTTCCCTAGTTATTTTGATCATCTCTAGGCCATTAAATGTCTTGAACACTTTTGTCACGAGATCATACCTTACAAAAATGTCCTTTAACAAATCCACATCAAGATAAACATTTGGCACCGCCAACTTTCCCAGGTCCAATCTCCATGGATTACAAAGGGGAGTGCCCAAGTTTCTATTTCCAAACCAATTTCTAAATAATTTCATACCCATGTAGGGTAGCTTGAAATCCTTAATCCAACCTTGTTTATCTACTAACCCTTCTAAGACTTGGGCACCATAGAATAAATATTTTCCTTAAATATTCCTAGTAGTGGATGGTTTCGATTGGTCAATAATGCCCTATGAACGGGACATAGATGTTGCCTTAGAGCTAGGTTTTTTCACTTTAGGGGCCATATTGATAGAATAGGTTACAACAAGTCTAGGGTTTCAATACTATATGGCTTAAACCCAACCTTTGATTTTACCACCTAGGGCACGACTTGATGTGCAATTTAAAAGGAGGTTGACAATTGACTAGAAAAAATTGAAAGGAATTTTGAAAAAATTAAGAGATACCAAATCTAATTAAGCTTAGAAATACATTATATATTGATAACCTAATTTGACCAAGTTTGGCTGAAACACATAGCATGGTGTTTGAGCTACATACGGATTTTGTTCACAGAAAACCTTTATTTCAACTTCGTCAATTTCTGAGAGATGCCTCCTAGTCACTTGAATGCTTGAGAGTCATCCAGAATTTTACTGATGTAAGAAAACAATTCACTTAGATGCTTTGAATGTGAATTGGTAGCTCAGAGAATCAAATCCACCATTACTACTCGCTCGTGTGAAAGGAAATGGCTATTGTACATGAAGTCCCAACTTTGAATAGAAGTCTTTGATTTTTTTTCATGTTGGGGAGATGGACGACTTAGATCGAGACACTGAGATTTAAAATTCAGTCCCCATTGCCCACTAGGCAATTGACCAATGAGAAATCACCAACTTGGTGCAACTTACTGCACGTGGGATCCACCTTTTATTCACCATGATTAGCTACAAATATCCACATGTCAACCTTTTGTTGACCCCATTGGGTTTTTCACATTATTATTATAATTTGGCAGGGTCACTGGGGAATGGTGGAGATTAAATCTTGATACCGCTCCTCAACTATTGATCTCAGAACCCTTCAAGCTATAGACGGATAGGAAATAGGTCCCACCCTCTCAATAGTACACATGGCAAGCATTTGCCCACCCCAATGCAATATTTGGATCATTATTTTAATGCACTGAGGCCAATGGGGAATAGTATGGATTGAAACATTTCCATTTGATGGTCATAAAAAATTGCGCACACACAAAATTTAGTTTAAAAATAGGGCCACAGTTAGGCCGATGATATTATGACACTCAAGCGAAAAGGGAATAAAACATAAGCCTATTAGGGAAATATTTTGGAGGACTTAGTAAAATTTAAGATCATACTTAAGCATGAGAAGACTGACAAGAAAAGGTAAAGGGGCCGGTAAAGGCAATGATCGAGATGACTTAAGTCATTACTAAGATGATCAAGAACCGAATACAGCTAGTCAATGAGAGATTAAAACATCAAGGTGCAAGACCTAACACAAGTCTTAAACAAAAGCTTTAAGAGCTAAAACCTTAAACCCTAGTCCCAAATAAGGATGCATAAACTATGAGACCACATGCAACCAATTGAAAAAAAATAAAAAATTGAAGCTCTTCCAGACTTGACATTCTGCCAATTCTTCGATATCACCATAATAGGATGCTTCTTCTTCTTCTTAAAAGGGGTCTTCCCCAAATCATGTAGAAAATAATGGAATCATAGATCGATCATCCATCAACATATCATAAGACCCACAAAGCTTCCTCTTGGCCTCAAATGGCATATAATTAGTCTTAAGCTTTGAATACTTCATTACCTTTGAAATGGGTAAGCTTTTCTCTTCATATGTATGACCACATATTCAAATGCAAAGGCTTGACATTCTACCAATTCTTTGATATCATCATAATAGGATTCTTCTTCCTCTTTAAAAAGGTCTTCCCCAAATCATGTAGGCTATAATGGAATCATAGATCGATCATCCATCATTGTATCATAAGACCCACAAACCTTCCTCTTGGCATAAAATTGCATATAATCAATCTTTACCTTTGAAATGGGTAAGCTTTAGTCTATTATTATCTAAAGTTTAATTCTACCATTTCTTCCATAAACTCCCAACATCTTCAAATTCAAAGGCTTGAAATTCTACCAATTCTTCTTTGTCATCATAATAGGATGTGTCTTCTTGTAAAAAATGGTCCTCCCCAAATCATGTAGGAAATAATGGAATCATAGATGGATCATCCATTAACATATTATAAGACCCATGAACCTTCCTCTTGGCCTTAAATGGAATATAATCAGTCTTAAGCTTTGAATGCTTCAATACCTTTGAAATGGGTAAGCTTTCATCTTCATATGTATGACCACATATTGATATATTTGTATGTATATATGCATACATACATGAATTCATATATATGTATTTATGTATGTATGTATATATTTATACATATGAATATGAATTTTTCTATTGTCTATGATTATTTGAAGTTTAATTATATCATTTCTTCCATACACTCTTGACATCTTCAAATGCAAAGGCTTGACATTTTTCCAATTCTTCAGTATCATCATAATAAGATACTTCTTCTTCTTTAAAAAGGTCATCCCCAAATCATGTAGGAAACAATGGAATCATAGATTGATCATCCATCAACATATCATAAGAGGTCGTCCAACAATACTGGTTTATAAGTTTTGGCCAAACTAGGCATTGAACTGATATTTTTTTAACTAAAACTTCACTTTAAGGCACATATAGCGGCTAAACCATGAAGAATTTGAAGATGATGCAAACTAGTGATTTGTGACATTTTATTTGTAGATTCTAATTTTATTTTTTTTCAATTTTTTTGAAATCATATTGCACTTCTTTTTTCATTTCCTTTGAAAACTAGGTTTTAACAATAAACACCATTTTTAAAGAGTGACTTGTACTTTCTAACACATAACTTTTTATCTATGAAGGATAAAATTCTATTTTTTTCGAATTTAGATTTGTAACTACAATATCTAGTGGATGGAATTGGTTTCATAGAATTTTATTGAAAATTTTCTTCTTAATGAAGTTTTGAACTCAAACTAGTTATAATTTAGACATGATTTACTTGCTAACACAACTTGTTTTGTATGTATCAAAATTCAGTTTTTTTGTTGGATCAAGGACAAAACTATCTATGCATTGATATTTTTTTTTTTGATAATATACTATTTTTCCACATGTTTAGAACACAGAACTTGATTTTTAGTGAAAAAATATTTTTAACTAAACTAAAAATGAAATACATAATTGAACCACTGAAAATGTAACACTAAGAGGGAAAGAGGATTACCTTTACTAGGCCCCTTAGGGTTTTTCAACTAGGGGCGCTTGGTGTAGGAATAAACTCTCTTTCCTCTTGGTGGTTACAATATCTTTGGTGATTGAATTCAAAAGGAATGGATTGAGATGAGGGTTATGATATGTGTGAGAAGTGTGGCTGGAAACTTAAATGAAATGATGCTAATCTAATCTATGAAATGTAAATGAAAGTAAATATGAACTAAATGCCAACTAAAATATATGCCCTAAATACATGTAAATAGAAAGGAAACTATAAGGTCAAGGGTTTGTGCACCTAGGAAGTGAAAATTGTAGATGAGGAGTCCTGCAAGGTTTTAGAAATTACCAAAAATATGCAGAGGGACACTTATGCCAATAGGGGCAACCTAGTCCTTGTGTCAGGAAATTCTACCAGACTGGGTTTTAGAGAAAAGGGTACCCAAAAATATAAAAACCCTTTTGCAGGCCTAGTATAGGGACAAGGTCCCTAATGATGGCGACCTAGTCCTCTTGGTACTTTTTGAAGCCTACAGGTTTTAGAATTTTGTGGGTCCCAGGTGGTACTCTCCTTCTCTGTAGTAGCCCATGTCCAAATCTCCTGAAAAATGACCTGCAACTTTTCCTTTTGCTTCTCTTCAGGGTTTGGTGCCTTGATGTGACTTGAATAGAATGATTGTACTTTCTCCAACACTTTAAACTTTGCTAAATCTGCACACACCTACAAATCACATACAAAGACCAAGAAAATTTTGGGTTTAGGGATTTGGGGTTTGCCTTAGTCAAACCCCATTGATGGTAATTAACCCAAATGAGATAGAAATAAAAGGAAATATGATTGAAGGATAAAAAATGTAAATTCTCACCAAATCCTTTGTTGTTGAAGTCTGCAACATGCAAGAATTATCTCCTATGGAAGTATCTTGAAGTGCCTTGTGCTCAAATGCTTTCTTGTGAAGATAAGAGTGCAAGAGTTCTTGTGAATGCAAAATGATGTTAGGCTGGGTCAACATGAATGTGAAAACCCTTATTTATACATACTAAACCCTAATTTTCCTGAAATACAAGATGATAGGCCGACATTAGGGTTCTAGAGGAAAAATTCCCATTAGGTTTTATTTTGATTTTTGAATTTATGCCAAAAGGGACTAGGTTGCCCGAGGTGGTGACCTAGTCCAATTGAGAAATTTTAAGTGGTGGTAAAGAATAAAATAATGTTTAATGATTTTTATCAGATTTTCCTCTTGAAACACACTTTAATCGAGCCTAAAATTACATTCAATGGAAAAATTAGCATAAGAAAAGGGTTAAATTAGGGGTGACAAACGTAGGAAAGTGTAAAAATGCATTACAACAGTTTACAACACTTTGTCACAAGGCTTGGAAAGGGGTAAAAAGAGGTTGTCTAGGTGAATTATGTTGAAAGGGTCTTAGAAAAATGAGGAAATGTGCTACAACACTTCACAACACCTTAGTAAAACATCGTTGGATTGTTGTTGAATTGCAAGCTTTCAAGACTGAGGAAAGGTAAAACAAGGCCAAAATGAGTGAAAAAGTGCCAAAGACTACACTTTTTGGTGACACAATAATAAAACAAAAATTATATTTGATGGATAGCTTTGTTCTGAGGACTACCATAATCCAATTGGGTTTGTGAAGTTTCCTTCATTCTTCATCCTCAACCCGAGCATCAAAAGGATTTTTTTTGCAAAAAACTGGTAGAAGAGGGGGAGAAGGAAAAGAAAGGGGGGTTTTCTAGAACCCTCCCTTTTAGAGAACACCCCTTTAAATATAAATAAAAAATAAAACCCATTAAAGGGTGGTTCGCTAAAAGGAGGGGTTCTAGTAAACCCCCCCTTCTAAGGAACCCCCTAAAGCATTTTCCATTCTAAAATGCATTTTTTCCTTCCTCAATGGAATTGTAAACCAATTTTGTGGGTTAAACCAAGGCCCACAAACCTTCCTCTTGGCCTCAAATGTCATATAATGAGTCTTAAGCTTTGAATGCTTCAATACCTTTGAAATGGTTAAGCTTTTATCTTCATACTAATATATATGTATTTATGTATACATATATACATACATATAGATATATATGTATGTATGTATGTATGTATATGAGTCTATCCAAATGTCTATGAATATATGAAGTTTCAATTAGCAACTAATCCACCACCAGATCTGACATGCCTATTAATTGGAGTGAATGTGTAGTGTTGTCTGGTGTTAAGGATTGGTGATTAATGTGTAAGTGTGGACTATTATGACTGCTAACATAAAAATCCAATGTTAACCCATGAATTTCACCATTCACATTTGAGCATATGTGAATGATAGAATTTTTTTAATTGTACCCTAATATTGACACAATTAGGGCCTTTTTTAAATATTAATTGGTGGTTATAATGAAAGGCTATTGGGTCATTTATGTTTTGCAAATTATATGTATGTATATGTTTCTATGAATTTATGCATGTATTCTTATGTTTCTATGAATGCATGCATGTATGCTTATGTTTCTATGAATGTATGCATGCATACAAACATGCAAAAAAATTTATTTATATAAGGCTCCCCAAAGAAACATAAAATCCAAATATAATGCAAAATTTAGTCAAATCAACTTTATAAAACCAATGTAAATGGAAAATACAAATTCAAATGATTAGATCATCCAAAAAAAATTCAAATTTGAAACACAACCAAATTGAATGCATTGAAAATTGACATATTGGAATTACTAAGAGGGAAAGTATTTAATAGAATTCACAATTATTCTCCTCTGCTAACATCCTCTACATACTACAAAGAATTGATTGGCATTCTTTGCACATTCCTCATATATCCAAGGATGATGAGAATTGTTGAATATAACTTGAATATATCTTGGTATACAATGCTATACACATATGTATTTTTACATATATTTATGTTTACCATATGAAAATATATATATTGTTTTTTAAAAGTGGCTAGCCACTATATATTTAATTATTATATGTAATAAAATGTACATCTTTCTGGCTCAAAGGGCATACTGGGAGGAAAGAGCCAGTGAGAAAACCTCTAGTTATAGCCCAAAATAAAAGAGCAGTACAATATTTAGATGATCAAATTACAAAATGATGACTATTAATAGTCATATCATGATCTAACTATTCAAGATTACAATCATGTAGATTATATCTGATACAAATAACATTATCTGATGGCTGAATGTGTACAAGCTATTAGAAAAATCTGCAACACTTGCTAAAATCCTATGTTACATTTCCTGTTACTCCTCCATCTGCATAAAATCATTCAAATTGTCATCCTAATCTTCATTTCCGTCTTTCTCCAGTTGGGAGTTCACAACTACGTTCATGTCTAGAATACTAGCAATATAAAACCTCGTATTATTACCACCATGTGTTTGTGTTTGAACCGTCATATGAGAGCTTTCATGAGCTTGGTTGTTCTCTAACCTCAAATTTCTTTGCACTGAAGATGTTGCATGATGACAATTATGATGAAGAAGAAAATAAATGTAATGAAAATTTTCCCTGAAACTTTCAGTCATATCTCTCCCCAAATGGTGAGAGTATCTCGTTAATGCCTTATTCAAATGACTTGGGTCAAAAAATTATAAAGATAAATTTAAAGCATCAAAAGCATTAACAATTTCCTTTTTATGAGGTAAAAAGTGAGGAAAGATACCACCAACATAGCCTTCTCCATGTGAGAAGACATTTTTGTGCATTGGAAAGAACTACCTCATTATTCAAAAATATGAGATTTACCATTTTATCAGCAATGGCATTAACTGAATCCAAGCAGTGTAGAATATCCATGATATTAGATAAAAAGATGGAGAGAACATTTGATGGAAATATCAGCCTTCTTGATTTTGGATGAAGAATCTCGACCTGGTCCCAATTATGCATTTGAAACATTTATAATCACAAGGGCAGCGAAACTTGAAAACAATTTGTAGATGTTGGATATCAAGCTTACCAAGAATTGGGCTCTCCTAGCTCTGAACTAGTAGCCACATTAAAAAATTATGTGGGAGATAGTCCATTTATCTACCTGTGACTAACCTTGCTTACCAGCTAAACAACCAATCTTTGAATAAAGCAAAGATTACTAAGCCAACTTAACTTGTTCAATGAAGAAAATAGGACAATACTATCCATATATATAAGCTTACGACTGCCTTGTTTCATAAAAGCTTACCTCCTTATCATGACGCAATACCTTACCACATTATCATGAAAATATACCTTGAATGACTTTACACAAAGTACTGAATATGTTAAATAGATTTAATAGATTTATTTGATAACAAAAGAGAAGAATCGTACAAATAATACCTTTCCATTTGGTATGGGAAATCACCATTATTTGCCATGTGATTCTAAGATTCATAATACTTGACACCATAAACACACCAAAATTTGAATTATGTTAATTTTTAAGTATATGTATCTGAAAAAAGATCTAGATAAGCCATGATATACAAATTCTATCAGAACTTGTCAGCAGATATTTTGAGTTGTACACCTTCATAACATATAATCATTTTCATAGCAACCCAAATTTGTCTTATGATCTCAGCTTCATACTTCTTGAATCACACTTAATCCAAGAAAGTGATACGTAATATTGATAGGAGTCACAATCAATCAGCATCATCTTCTAATGTTGATAATACTAAGAGTGCCAAATGATAAATAAAAGATTGATAGAATTTTGATGAATTATCAGCAATAAATATGATAGCTGAAAGTTGAAAAACTTATGAACTAGCACATCCATAGTTGAAAGTTCTATCAAAATCTATTAATCCACTTCTTTTTCAGTTTGATTGCAACCCAAATTGGCTAAATAATCTACCACCATACTTCCTTCTCTATAAATATGCAATAAATTGTAATGCAAGAATTTTTCCATAAGTTTCTAAATTTTCTTTACAATATAAGCTAATTTCCAATTTTGAGATTTTCCTACCCTGCAGGCATTAATCAGAATAAGAGAATCTCCTTCGATCTCTAAACTTAAGATTTTAAATTATAGAGCCATTTTCAAACCATTTAGTAGAGCCTCTGATTCAGCCTCATTGTTTGTACCATTTATTAATTTGATAGATTTGGCACAAAGGGCTAGTCCTTTATAATCTCTTATTACTATTCTCGCCCCTGAAATTCCTAGATTACCTCTTGAAGCACCATCAAAATTTAATTTAAAGAAACCCAAAGGAGGAGTTGACCATACAACCATAGATCTATCAATTTTTCTTGAGACATGGTGAAGAATTCCTTTGAAGGGAAGAGTCAAAAGAGGCCAATTTGAAAGTGTTTTGCAATCCTAATCCGAGAAAGAAGATCGCTTGTTCTTGTTTTTTGGATAGATAGGCATTTACTATTTCTGAAATACAGATTTCCAAAGAAGACAAAATATGATCAACTCCCTACTTTTCTTTCCTAAAAATGAATTTATTTCTTGCCCACCAAATCGACCATAATACTGAAGCATGAATCACTTCCCATATGCAAGCATAAAAGGAAGACTGATAAAATTTGGGCCAACTAGAAAATAAATCCCATATAGTGTTTGGAAGAGGTAATTGAAACTTTAACCTTGATAAAAAAAATTGCCAACATCTTTGTGCAACTGAGCAGGAAAGAAACATGTGATTGGCATGCTCTAACTTTGAATCACATAGGACACAATTGAAAGGAACAAAGATTTTTAATCTTGATAATTTATCACTTGGTAGGATTTTATTCTGAATTGCCAGCCAAGCAAAGCAACCTACTTTAGGAAGAATGTTTGAATTCCAACAAAAACTATAAGCTCTATGAGTTTGAGAATGAGAATTAGATTTTGAAATGGAAAGATAACCTTCTTTGACTGAATAACAACCTTTTTGTGATTTTTTCCGGATTAATCTATTTGAGCAAGATGAAACATAGAATATTCTATCCTTCATTATAGAGGCGATGAGAACCTTATGATTGTTATCAATCGGCTCTTTAGAAAAATCCTTCCAATTGACTTTCCTTGATAAAGACTCAACATTGTCAATATATTGATGAACATATGAACCAAATTTTTGAGTCAAGAAAGCTATTGAAGAGCCCAAATTGTAACAATTTAATTTCTTAAATCCATTCCAAGAGTCATTCCAAAAATGTGCATGTTTTCCATCATTAATTTCCCAAGATAAATGAGGGAGGATTAGCTTTCTGCAGGACAGGAGGAAGTTCCACATTGTAGAACCTGAAGGGGGATCAAAGACGGTAAAGATTCTTGAAAAATTATGACTATCCAAATATTTATTTTGCATAATACGACACCATTTTAATTAAGGGTTTGAAAATAGCCGCCAAACCATTTTAGTACCTAAGGCCAGATTTCTATCATCAAGGTTATGGAGTCTCCACCTCCATTTAGCTTATTCATGCACATATCCTCTAAAGAAATTAGTGGTATCTTCTTTTTAAAATCCACATTACCAGACCACAAGAATTTTGTAATTAATCTATGGATTTGAAGTAATATAGATTTGGGTGCTTTCAAGACTTACATAAAGTAATTTGGAATGGATGAAAGCATTGAATTAACTAGAACATTTTTTCTGCTAGGGAGAGCCATCTTCCTTTCCATGACAACAACTTAAATTGAATGTTTTGAATAATTTTGAACCAATGAGAAACCCTATTCTGGCCAGAAAAGAAAGGAATTCCTAGATATTTGCTAGGCAACTGATCTTGATTGAAACCAAAAATATTGACAATAGATTTTGCAGTTGAGTCTTTAGTGTTAAATAGATAAATATTTGACTTGTTATAATTTACCTTTTGGCCTGACACTCTTGTGTAATTATCCAAGAGAGATTTTATGTTTCTTGCTTTTGCCATATCAACTTTGCCAAAAAGTAGTGTATCATCAACAAATAGAGAGTGAGTTACTGATAAATTAGCATTTGGAAAGGTAACTCCTTTAATCTTCCCTTGAATATTTGCATTTTTAAATGATCTACTCAAAGCCTCAGCCAAGATGGTAAATAAGAATGGTGATAAAGGATCACCTTGACGAACACCCTGAGTTGAATTAAAAAACCCTACGGATGAGCCATTAAGTAACATAGAAAACCTTGCACCAGAAATGCAAGCCATTATCCATTTACACCATTTAGGGGAGAAATTGAACTTCAAAATCACTTGATTCAAAAAATACCAATTAACTCTGTCATATTCTTTTTGCATATCTAGTTTAATTATCATGGCTGACAATTTATTAGAAGCTATAGTATGCAAAGTTTCATGAGCCACTATTGCTCCTTCTGGAGTTTCTCTACATGGAACAAAGCCACCTTGCTCCTCTGAAATAATTAAGGAAATGAGAGGATGGAGGCGAAGATAAATTTCTTTTGTGAATATTTTATATATTGTATTGCAAAGTGAGATAGGGCTAAAATCTGAAAAAGTTTTTGGAGCCAATTTTTTTGGAATGATGGCTATATTAGTGACATTGAATTTTTTTAGCATTCCACCAGATTTTCTTGACTCTTCCAAGGCACTTAATATATCGAACCTAATAAAATCCCAAAATTTTTGAAAAAAACTGGTAGTGAAATGATCTGGACCTGGGGCCTTGTCAGGATACATTGAGAAAACAACCTCTTTAATTTCTTTAAGACAAAAAGGAGCAAGCAATATCAAATTGTCATTTGATGAAACCAAAGATGGAATATGTTGCAAAAGTTCTTCTCTTTGAATAGATAAATCCACATTTTTATTATTAGGATTTGATAACATATTAGAGAAGAAATTGATAGCTTCTTCCTGAATGTCTTTCTCATTAACAAGATTAGCACCTAACACACTATCTTGAATTACGAAGATTTTGATTTTGATTTTATGGCCTAGGCTGAATGATGATTTTTTTTTGTATTTTTATCACCATATTTCAACCATAGTTCCCTAGATTTCTGCCTCCAATATTCTTCTTCCCAAGACAACAATTCTTTCCACTCAAGTTGGAAGATTTTTTTTTCTTCAAATGTGTTGTTATCTAGACCATTTAAAATAATTTTCTCATTGATTTCAACCAATTTAAATATGTTTAACTTGTTTAATTATGTGTTGTTGTACATGCATTATTGAAAAGTTCCTATGATGTTTATTCGTTACTACCCTCGATTGTAAATATTTTCTTGTAGGCACAGGGGAACAAGGAGAGGCAGTGTGACAATGTTCATGGTGGGAAATTTAGTTGAATGTGTTTGTTAACACACCACATAATTAAGGACTTTCTCCTCATATGGATCTAATTTTCAATTTATTAATACACTACTTCCTTTAGTAACTAATGTCTTTTTAGTTATTTCATTTAAGTATTGTTAATTTATGTTTGTTATATTATATATTTTTGTTGTGGTAGGCATGTCAAATGGATAGGAAGTATGCTATACACATATATATGCTTACATATATTTATTTTTACCATATGAAAATATTAAGATGTTCAACTTTTTTAATTATGTGTTGTTGTACATGCATTACTATAAAGTTCTTATTATGTTTATTTGTTACTACCCTCGATTGTAAATATTCTCTTGTAGGTACAGGAGAACAAGGGGAGACAATGCAACAATGTTCATGGTGGGAAATTTAGTCAATTTTTTTGTTAACACACCACATAATTAAGGGTTTTTTGTTCATATGGGTCTAACTTTCAATTTAATAATACACTACTTCCTTTCGTAACTAATGTCATTTTAGTTATTTCATTAACTATTGTTAATTTATGTTTGCTATATTATATATTTTTGTTGTGGTAGGCATGTCAAATGGATAGGAGGGTTTTAGAGAGTGCCAATTTGTAAGATTATAATTCAGGTAAAGTCTTTCAAGACTTTACTTTGGCAATGACTTGATAGACATTGTTTTCTTTTATAATTTTCATTTTTCTTATTCATTTTACACTTACATTTAGAATTTATAATTTTATTAATTTCATATTATATGTATTGAAGAATTTACAATTTAAATTAAATTAACTTATGGATATGATGCACACACACACACATTCATTTAATTTATGGATATGTTGCAATTATATTGGCTAAAGAATTTACAATTTCAATTACATTAATTCATTAATTTCCATTTACATTTTCAAATGCATACACACACACACATATAAATATATATGTCTGTATGTGTATGTTTTTATGTGTGCATGTATGTATATCATTATATTTAGTTCAGATGTACTATTTTGTGTTGTTATTTCTAGGTTAAACTTCAAACATTCACACACTAAACATATTTATATCTATAGATGTGTACTTATAATATATGTATACATATACATATATATGTATGGATACATATGAATATTAGCTCCAAAATGAAGATGTTTTCTACTATAATTAGTTGGAATATATAAACACATTCATACACCTATACATTTTTACATGTATAGATGCATATATACATGTGTATGTATATATGTATATGTATATATGTGTATATATAATAGATATAATATATATTTTATATTATATATATGCATATATATACATATATTCATACATATATATACATATCAAGAGTAGCTCAAAAATTAAAATGTATTCTATTGTATTCAACTAGCAACACAATCCTGAGACATGAAGAATACAATTATATGAATGCATACAAATACATGTGGGTTATTAAGAAAAAGTTCCAAGTAGACAAGCACATTATTTTTTGTAGACATGCGATCAAATCCACGAGATGCCTCTTCATTTTTTCACACAAAATCATGAAACTATGGAGGCTTTACCAAACTGTGAATGTGCAATGAAATAGAGAGTAGGAAGTAATCATTTTACCCCAAAAAATTATGGGAAATAATCCACCACTGGACTCAACCACTTGAAACATCAGATATAGATATATATGTATGTTTGTATCTATATATATGTTTGTTTGTTTATATATATGTATATATAGATGAAACAAAGAGAAATGGGGTTTTTATCAATGGGAATGAAGGGAAAATGGGGTATGCTAGACGTATTTCTCTAATTTCATTTAGAAAATGAGATCCAAACAATGAAGTGACTATCAACCCAAAAGGTGAGTCAAATCAAGGTATGAATCTACAAATTTCCCTTTTATGCAAGGATGGGGGTCCTAATTAAGAAACACTTTGGGGAGAAATATTAAAAATAGAAAACAAACTCCAAAATGCAAGTTAATAATGAATCTAAAAGATTAAGCTCATTTTTTATGGAACTAGAAAATAAAATACAGATCTGAGAATGGGAAAGTGATGTGTACCAATCACCAAAAGTTATATTTTGAAGATTAATAAGGAATCATTCACCCTATGATGAATGAGTCCTATCTAGGGCTTTGTAAAAATGGTTTATGGGTTCTCTTATAGTGCGTTTGCACTCCCAGATTCCCAAATTTCACAATCAGACAATTAGACAACTAGAACTAAATCATGTAGATGAGTTTCTGTGAAATTTCGAGAATGATGACAACTTTGAAAAAAAATCAATTTTTCTCTTCAAGAGATCTTCCACCTAAAATCTACAAACACACATCAAGAGGTAAAATGTTTTGTTGTTTTTGAATAGGGGTTTGCCTTTCTCAAACCCCATTTTGGTAATTAAAACTTTTAATGAAATGAAATAGCATGAAGGAATGATGAAAGAAAATTCCTATGTCACAACTCACCAAACCTTTGTTTGAACCTTGGAATGTAGATTTGCAACTTGCATGAGATGGCTTGAATGGATGTTTCTCTTGATCTTGAAACTTGATTTGAAACAATTATCTTTTTAATTCTTGAATGAATCTTGAACACTACATCAACATATTAGCTCAAATAACATGCATGATACAAGAAGACTTTCACATGATAATAGGATCTTGATTGCTGCAATAATACTTCAATAAATTTTCCCTTGAATTCCTTGAAATGCTCTTGATAATGGTCACTTGAATGCTCTTATGATAACTTGATTTTTTCTAGCTTTCTTGAAAGTCTTAGGATGAAACATAGTGAAATGACCTCTTATTTATACATATTTTAACAATAATTCCCAAAATTCAAATAACACAAGCCCACATGTGAATATAATTTTGAAATAATTGAAATAAAATGAAAATAATAATTTAAATTAGGGTCCTAGGTCTAAGTCAAAAATATTGTAGAAGAGAGCATAAGATGAAAATTCAATAAAGGAAAAATTCAATTTATAGAGAAAATTGGAAAATCCGAGGTACTTCAACATTTAATTAGCAAGATGCATATCCAAGGTATTACATGTTTGGCTGGTTTTAGTTAGCATTTCAAGGCTCAAGTAGTTAAAACAAATTTAATATCAATCAAATTAGGGCATTATCAAGTAAGCATGGTGTTGTGATTTAAATGGATATTAATAAATTCACATCTCGGTAATTGAACCACCATCATCCATGTTCTCCAAGTGGGATTGTGTGTGTTAGAAGATGCCTAGGTATATTCATAAGGTTTAAAATCTTGAGCAAGTAAGGTGGTAGGTACGAATATATCTCACAGGTCAAGGAAAATTAACGAGGTTGAGGTCACACATGTAGATAGAGTTGAGCTTCAAAGGTAATTATGAAGAGTTTTAGCTAAATAGATATTGTATAGCATTTGAGGTGGAGCCGTCATCATGGGAAGATAGTACATTAAATAAGGGAGTAATTGATCCATTGAATTCAAAAGAAGGTGTTGCTAGGTAAGATCTCGATCATTGAAGGCAAATCATTTGGTAAGGTAGTAATCTGCACTTCTAAATTTGAAGGTAATCTAGAGGCTACTTACTCATGAAATTAGAAATTGTGATTAGTTTTTAGAATGTAAGGTTAGGATTACTTAGGTCACACATATAGGTAATTTAAATCAAATCTTTGGGAATTAATAGAGAGAATGGTGGAGGTTTATTTCAAGTGAAAAATCTAAAGGCATCCCTTGCTACCACTATAATTCCCAACCTAATAGTAGGCTTTAGTGCTAGCAAGTGGATCAAAAGATCTTATAATAAAATATTAAAAAAAAAAGGGGGGAAAAAAATTAAAGGTCAAAAGAGAAAATCAACTCTTTAGGTGACCCAAATATCTCTACTGAGGATATGGATGCCTTATTGGTAGTAGAACTATGTTTGGAGAGAATTAGAAAGATAACCTTGTTGGGGCTATGGACACTTGACTGGTAGAAAGGCTCTATCCAAGGTTGGCTTAAGAGGGAAAACCAAACTATGTAGCTTGATATAAATTTCCCAGTTCCCTTTATTAATCTTCAAAGGTAGTAATTCATCAAAGCACACACTAATACATTTTAAGAGGTTTCATGGTCCTTATGTTGATTAATGAATTTTCCCTGGGAAATTATTCTAGGAAATAATCATAAGTTTTAATCTGATTGGGTTGTTTGGTTTATCGTTTTCTTTTAAATTTAATTTTATTGGTTATTGTTTAATGGGAAAATAAAAGTAGGGTTTTCATCAAGATGAATTGATAAAAATGATGAGCCACCAATTCTCACCATAAAATATGCAATTATTAGCAAGATATGGTGCAAATAATAATAAGAAATAAATGATAACTATTATAGCAACTATGAGGGAAGTTTTGAGAGGCAAGAATGATGTGTACCTCACTACAAGAAGGCTATTTTTGGGCCACAAAGGACTCCTTCGCCTTTAGTGGAAAATGGGTCCCTTTTAGGGTTTCTAAAATTGAGATATGGGTTATGTTCCTTGATTTTTTCACTTTTGGATCCTTGGTGATTAGATCATAAAAGCCTGAAACAAATTTTGTAGCTTCATTTTGGTGTTCTTGCAATGTAGGTGACAGCTTTGCAACTTGACAACTTTGGCAATTTTGCTTCAAATTTTTTCTCCACTTGATCTCCAACCTATAAATCTATAAACACACACTCAAGAAGAGGGAAAAAATGTTGATTGTTAGTTAATAGGGTTCTTCCTAAGTCAAACCCCTTTTAGGTAATTAAATAAAATTTTGAATTAATGAAATTGAAGCATGAACATGAAATAATGAAATGTTGTTACCTTGGAAGTTGTATTGGAATATAAATATGAGAACTAACATTAAGTGGCCATGTATAATGTAGATCTTGGTCTCAAATTAGATATGAATCAATTCTTGCAAATGATTGTAGTGTCAAAAAATGTTTTTAGTGACATTTTCACATGGATTTAGCTCCTTGTTAAATTAAGCTTAAAAGTTACCTTGATTTGGTGTTGTAAGGTGTTTGAAAAATTCACACTAGGTCTTAGGCCCTTCGAAACTAAATAAAATGCATTTAACTGTGCCTTGTAAAGATGTTGTAAAGTGTTGTAGTCCACTTTCACACTTTTCTAGGATTTTATTAAGTATTTGAGCCTAATGAACCTATTTTTAACCAAAATGTGCTTAATTAATGCCTTTTCTTATATGTTTTAAAGTGTTGTAACATAATTTAATACTTATCTAAGGTTTTTATTTAGTAATTGGGATTTATTATGTTTTAATTGGCCTTAAATTGCATCCACAATCCTTAATTAATGTATAATTTTGAGGATAATCTTGACATTAATCATCACCCAATCATAATTTAGGTGTTTTTGGCTTGTGTGGCCCAAATTTAGTGATTTTGGACTCATTCACCACCTTGTGTGAATGAGTCCCACCTAGATTTTTGGGTCCCAAACATGGTTTCACACATTTATAATCATTATTAATTCTAATCACATATATTATGTCAAATGGGACTCATTCGCCACCTTGGGTCAATGAGTCTCGTGTGGACCAAAATCAAAATTAATTCAAATTCTTGGTAAAATTTTATCCTTCTAGATCTGATGTCAGCTTGTAGTGTTGTAATTTCAAGAATTCTTGCATAATTGAGTATAAATACAAGATTATTTGACTCATTTTCACCTAAGCATTCATGAGATTACCTAAGGATTTTGTGAGAGCATTCATAATAGAAATTTTGAGTTCTCCAGAGAATTCAAGCGTTTACAAGAGAATTCAAGGGCAATTAGGGGATGAATTCTTCATCAATTATTGTAGCGATTTAAGATCCATCATCATATAAATATTATCAAGAATAAAGAATTTTATTGAGCTAGTGCTTTGATGTAGAATTAAGGATCCAAGATCAAGTATTGTTCTACTCCTATTGTTAAGATCAAGATCTATATCCTACATGGCCATTTCATGTTGAATTTCAAAGTTACAAGACATCATTTATAAGGCATCATTCAAGGTATTATTTTCCATGACTCATGTCCTTTTTTTCATGTTTCATTCCTTCATTTCATTGTTTCATCATTTGGTTTAATTACCTAAAATAGGTTTGACCAAGGCAAACCCACATTCACTAACAATCAAGTTTTTCTCCTCTTTACATGTGTGATTGTAGGTCTAGATGTCTTGGAGCATTGAGAATCATTTAATATTAGGTTACAAGCTTGGATAAAGAGGTTGGAGTTGTATCCTCAATTAAAAGGTTGTCATCTTCACAAAAAGTCACCTATAGGCCCAAAATTGGCAGTTTTAGATCTGAAAATCAAGAGAAATAGGAAGAGAAGACATTATCTAGATTCAGACCTTCAAGTTTCAGAAAACCCTAATTGGATTGCTTCACCACTTCTGGCGAATGAGTCCTAGTTTAGGTCAATTTTGAGATTTTTACATATTTGGATACCGATTTGCTAGAAACTTGTTCTTGTAAAAAACTATAGATCTGGGACAGATTCACCCAAATTGGAAAATGAGTCCTAATAGGCCTTAATTTTAGACTATTCATCATTTTATACCTCCATTCAAGCTCTCTTAGGTTTCGAGGTACTCCTCTGCACTTTTCCAAATTTCTAAATTTTGATTTATTTGCATTTATATGTCATTTATTCAAGTTTCATGCATCACTATGTTTTGTAATTAAACCTTTCATTTCATACATTTTCCAAGCTATATCTTGGTGGTTAACCCCTCATTAATCTCTAAACATACCCTATGATAGTCCCTTAGTAGATCTCTTTCTCCCATTATCATCATTTGATTGAGATCTCTAGGGAATCCTTGAATGTGGAGCAAAGAAAGTTTGTTACCCTAGGTCCTAAACCCTAGTGATGACAATTTTATATCTTATAATGATCTTCTATGCTACATCAACAATCTAATCTCAACCACATGCTTGAATGCAATATGCATTTGACATGATGAAATGACTTTGAATTGCTATAATAAATTCTTGATAATCTACATTTGAATGCCTTTGAAATGATCTTGTAAACTCTATAATGCTCTTGCTCTCAATCTCATTAAGTCATGTAAATTTTCTAGGAGAATTAACCCCATATTTATACTAAATCTAGAGATTAACCCTGAAATTCAAATAATTCAAAATGAAGTAATATTTAGGATTGAAAATCATTAGAATCCCACAACAATTAAATTCAAAAATGGGTGTCCTATGTGATGAGGACCCATTCACCACTAAAGGTGAATGGGTCCTAGCATAACTTTCTAGGACCATGCTTCAAGGGGAGGAAATAACATCAAAAACCCATGTCAAAAATGCCAAGAAAGGGTTGTCCTATGTGGAGAGGACCCATTCACCACTAAAGGCTAATGGGTCCTAGCACCATTTTCTAGGACCTCAAATTTTCCAAATTAAATGTCACGCAATATCATTATTCCATGTTAGGATAGATCCTTCAGAAGGTGTAATTAAGAGGGCTTGAATTTGAATTGAAAAGGGGGTGCTACCACAATAGTGATTTACACTTTCTAGGAGATCCTATTTTTTGCTGAAATCACATATTTAAAAAAAATATAATTATTTAAGCCTTGAAAATTTCTATTTAAAGGATTCCAATTGAAGAGGGTTTTATCAAACCACCTTAGACCAAGCCCCCTTGGATAGAACCCCACTAGTTTTAAACCATACCTATAACAGAGTCTCCTTTACACCTATAAAAATGTTGATAAAAGCCCACTTTTGATTTACCTTTTTGGGGATCAAATGAGTTCATTTAAAATTTATTTTTTGTAAGTATGTATTCCTTATTAGAAGCTTCCAAAAATAATAATATTAATTAAATTAAATTTTATTATTATATTTATTTTTTATTTCTTGTGAATGTAGGTTTGTCACCGAAAATCAAGCTCTTTATTTTCCATGTGAAAAAATAGTTGATTATCAAAATAAAATTTTGAAAAATATGTTCAGGCTAGGTATTGATGTCCTTGATCCATTAAAAAAAAAGGATACATATAGAAAAATTTATGTTGTATATAGTCCGCCTATGTCCAAATTGTAATTGGTTTGACTTCGAAACTTGATAAAGGAAAAAATATTTAATAAAACACTATGAAACCAAATGAACTGGTTAGATATCATAGTTACAAATCTAAATTGAAAAAAATATAGAATTTTATCCTTCATATAAATTTTTTTATGTTGTATACGGTGAGCATCACTCCTTAAAAATGTTGTTTAGTAATAAAAACTAGTTTTTGAAGGAGATGAAAAAAAGTGCAATATTATTCCAAAAAAATTGAAAAAAATATATTTAGAATCTATAGACAAAACCTCACAAATCACTAGTTTGTATCATCTTCAAATTCATCATGGTTTAGCTGCTATAGGAGCCCGAAAGTGAAGATTTAGTTAAAAAAACTTAGTTCAGTGTCCATTTTTCCCAAAAATTGTAAACCAATATTGTGGGATCGCCTGGGGCAAATTAATCTTAGCTAACCACAATTAATTAATGAAACCCTAGACAAGTGTGAAAGTTTAATACAACACTTTACAACACCCCAAATAAGGAAATGTTAAGTATATTTTTGTTAAAAGGGTCCTAGATTCAATGTGAATGTGTACAACACATTACAACACTAGATCAAGGCATAATTAGGCTGATTTTATATCAATTATTCCCTAATTAAGTGTGAAAAAGGGTTATATTTTTCTACACTACAGTTGCTAGCTCTTATGTGGTTGCACAACATGCCCCAAGTTTGAAAAATCTTGGGGACCCAAATCTTAAAATTAGCTACTTGGAAAAGATCAAAGGAGAATATTGGTCGAGTAAAGCTTAGAATAAGTTCAAGCGAAGCTTGAATCACAAAGGTTGTGAAAATTCAGGTAACTAGGTTTTTGGGTAAATCAAGAGCAGATGTATGGTTCATGATGGGTCTACTTTAGTAAGGTTGAGGTATGCAAATTAATTCCATATAAAATAAAGGTCTATGGGTGTGGGAAGTGGAATAAATGGAGAACATCACTAAGGTTTCATTTTTCAATGGGGATTGTTGTAGAAGACATCAACATGGTAATGTTAATGTTTAGGTATTCAAAAAACCAAAAAAATGAAGCTAAAGCTTAAGCATGTCACTTAATTTCCTCGACAACATTAAAAATTTAGAAACCCACACAAGCGGGGTTACCCAGGAAATCATAAAAGGAAATGCATCATTTGAATTACAAGATTCTAAGAAATTGAAGTCACATAGATTATATTTAATGTTGATTTCCTTTTTGATACATGCATTAAAGGTCGTTATACATATCCATAGAAGTTTTTCCACCATTTTTAGTACCCCTTACAAAAAAAATTTCCTACCTTCTAAATAAACAAAAATTTTTTGCTTGTATTGAGGGGTTCTAAAGAGTTATCATTATTAGGTAAGATAAGAGTACTTTCAATTCAATACCAATGCCTAAAATAATATATGTGTTTAGGTATGAACTTTCACATACCCTTAAGTATATACGATGAAACCCTAGGATTTTGGGCAACCTCTACCTAGCAAGCCTTTGGCCATCTAAATTATGTGATCCACTAGCAAGTGATTATTCCTAATATTTTACTTATTTGATACCATAGAGATACGGTAATGGGCTATAAGTATAGTCCTTATCCTCCATAGTTAGCAATCTAGAAAACTGACCCAATAGTATTTATAAATGAGATTAGTTTTGTAGAAATATCCTAGACCAAAAACAACCTCTAAATTCTCCCCCCTTATCCCCATTTTTTGGTCATCAAATTTTCACTTAATAATTGATATTTAGTAAATTGCTTATTCCGATGTTGAGATGTTTAGATATTCGTGAGATGAAAGTCTATAAATTTTTGAGCTAGATGATCTTTTTATCCTATCTCCAAATCTACTATAAAATTTATAATAAGATATTTTGGTCTTTTATAATATGAATCTTAATTTTTTTAGTATAGAAAGATGTATCCCTTTTACATTTTCACACTTGTTTGGGCCCTCCTAGTTAACTTGGGTTTAATTGTGCCTTATTTTAGTGTTGTAAAGTGTACCCCTTTACACATTCACACTTTTAGATGGATACCCTAATTAATTGATCTTAATTGGACCTTAATTCATTTTCAAATCCTATTTATTACATTTTCGAAGAGGAAACCCAACATTCATTAATGCCTTAACATAAAAATTCTCATTGAGCAATGTGTGTTATAGATTTACAGACTTGGGACCCATTCACCCATGGGTGAATGGGTCATCCCTTGACCTTAGGATCTAAATTGAGGATACATATCTATAACTATAAGGTTATTTCATCATTTCAAATCCTAGAAAAGCAATTCAAGAAGCTAGAAAGTTTATGAGATTTTAGGAGTAATTCAAGGCATTCATGAGAATATTTATCAAAGTTTTATTGCAACAATAAAGATCTAATTTTCATGTAAAATTATTCATGCATCGTGCATGTTTTTGGAGCTAATATGGTTATGTAGGTTTCATGATCCATTCAAGAATTCAAAGCACTATATCAAGAAAGATTCAAGTATCAAGATCCGTATCCATTGAAGCCATTTCATGTAAGTTGCAGATTTACATTCCAAGGTTTATTCAAGGATTGGTTGAGTGGTAACATATATTTGTTCATTCATCATTCCCTCTTTTATACTTTTATTCATTTCAAGGTTTGATTTACCAAAATAGGGTTTTACCAAGGAAAACCCTTATCCACCAAAAAAAATAATGTTTCCCTCTCGTGTTGTGTTTGCAGATCTACATGGAAGAAAGATTGAAGATATCTTAAAGAGAAAAATTGAATAAGTTGACAAATTTCTAAAATTTCTCATAAAAGTTCTCATCTCACGAAAACTTGTCTACAAAATTTATTTCTAACTTTTTGACATTCAAACTAGAAGAATCTATAAGTGTAGAGATACAACCAGAGGCTCCCAAAAGTTGCAAAAAAACCCTAACAAAGGATCCATTCACCCCTGGGAAAATGAGTCCCAAATTAGCTTTAAAAATTGACTTTTGGTGAAAGGTACCTTTAGATCTGTCCTCTAATTTGTAATTTGATTGTAGGTTTTGTAAGTATTTAGTTTAATCTTGCTATTTAAATTGTTAAATTGTATTTTGGTGTTAGTTTACTATTTTTTATTTTTTCTCCCCTAAGTTTTATTTGACCTAGACCCCTGTCTTTCAAGCATAAGGAAATATGAAAATTCACATCTTGAGTTGACTCACCTAAGGGTTGTAATTCAATTATTTGTGTGGATCTCATTTCCTAATGAAATAGAAGAAGATAGGTCCATCATACCCCTATTTTGATGCAAGCCTATTTTTCATCATTTCATTTTGGTGAACCTGACTTTTTAGCATTGTTTCTTTCTAATTTTGGGTGTATTTCAGCCCTAGATCTAGATCTTGCATTCATTTGAATTACATTACATCACATTGAATTGCATTACATCACATTGAATTGATTCTCATTTAGGGTTAATTAGCTTGCATTAGTTTGTGTCTCATTTAGGGTTTTAGGACTGCATTTTTGCATTCCTTAAATTCTGGAAAATACAAAAAAATCAATAATTTTGCAAAGAATTTACATAACATTGCATCATCATTCATTTACATTTGAAAATTGAGTCAAAATTGCACATAAATTTGGGTCTCCTATTTTGTCATTTATCACAATTTAGCATTTGCATTTAGACTTTAATTTACAAAAAAATCAAACTATAACCACCCATCTCAGTCCAAAATCTGAAAGCCAAAACAATCAACTCAAAAAATTGTAACTTCATTTTTAAAAACCATCATTTAGGACCCATTCTCCTATGGGAAAATGAGTCCCTAATTAGGGAATTTTCCTACATTTATGGGCATTAAAATCTCTATTTATGTATTTTGTTTTGTTGTTTTCAACTTTCTAATACAATTTACAAAATTTATGTTATCCCAAATTGTTCATATTAACTTCATTTGACAAATTTGGTGCATTGTGTGAAATCAAAATTGCATTTACAAGACATCATTTTTAAGATTTTTACATAGCATAATCAAAAAATTATCTTGTTTGAAATCATAAAATTTTCTTTACATATTTTCATTACACTTTACATTCTAGGATTATTTTATTTCATTTTACCTTTTATCCATTTTGGGTGCATACCGAGTTTGTGAAACCTATATGAGCTTCAAAACTTGGTGTCCTATTGCCAATACTTTTGTGAGACATAGTTTGAGACTCATGTAATCCTACAACACATCATTCAATGTGGATCTTGGGTTTTCAAATTCTTTTTCTCATAGTGTTCACACTGGTCAACCTTCTATGTATCCTAGATTTCGGAAATAGTGGAAATAGTGTTCCACCTTTTGGGAGGTGGAACATAAACTAAGTATTTAGGGACCTAGACCTATTTCCTATAAGTTTCATTCTAGGAAACCTATAGATCGAAATCCAAGGGTGGAATGAATGAATGAGATATTTTAAAGGTTGCCTTGCATCTAATTATGAATTAATGAGGGGTTCACCACCAAGTTTAGACTTGGGAAAGACAATCAAATGCAAGATGAAATACAAAACCCTAATATGATGCAAAATTGAATAAATGACCTAGAAATGAATATAAAATAGAATAACAAATGGTAAGATGAAAGTGTGCACCTAGAATCTTGAAGATGATTGGAAGGAGCCCTAAAATTCTAGAAATTCTAACTTTCGACCTAGTGGGACTCATTCGCCATTTTGGGTGAATCACTCCCAGTTCTAGATTTTTGCATAGGAGCAACTTTTGGACAAAAGGGTATCAAAATATGAAAAAAATTCAGAAAAATAGCTATAGTAGTTTGGAGTTTTTGAAACTACAAATTTTGAATCTAGTCTTTAATGTCTACTCTTCTTGTTTCTCTTTATTTTCATTTTTGAAACTACCAATTTTGGGCCCGTAACCTAGTCTTCAATGATATTTCAAGCTCCGAGACACCTAGATCCACAATCACAAATGTAAACAGGAGAAGAACTTGCTGATTGTTAGTGGATAGGGGTTTTCCTTGGTCAAACCCCTTTTAGGTTATTAAACTAAATGATAAAATAATGAAACATGAAACATGCAACATAGGACATGAAATATGATAAATGATATCTTGAATGATGTCTTGTAAATGATGTCTTGTAAATCTAAAACTCAACATGAAATGGCCATGAAGGATGCATATATTGATCTTTCCAATAGTAGTAGAACAATACTTGATCTTGGATATTCAATGCTACATCACAACACAAGCTCAATAACATATTTTTTTCTTGATATTCTTGACATGATGATGGATCTTAAATTGTTGAAACAATTGATGAAGAATTCTACCCTTGAATGCTCTTGTGAACTCAAAATTTCTATAGCAATTTTCTCACAAAAGTCTTAGATTATATCATGAATTCATAGGTGAAAGTGAGTGAAATAACCTTGTATTTATACTCAAGGGTATGTGCAAGATCATCATGGAAAAAACAAGCCCTTAAGTGGCAATAAAATTTAGAAAAATTAGAGTTAGACAACTTGATGTAAAAATTTGAATAAGTTATCTATATTATTTCAAAAATATGTAAGAATAGAACTTGTATAAAACTGAATGTAGTTTCTAATCTACTAGGTTTATTTAAAAAATAAAAAAACCTATTTGATGAAAATTGGAAATTTCAATGTAGTAGTACGTAAATTTTAGGGAAAAAATAAGAAGTAGGTGTCTGTCTAACCACCCTAACCACAATAAAATGATAGTAATTTTTTATAATATTTTAGATATAAGTAGAGGACTCATGTCTCGATGTGATGCATATTTTTTTATAATTTGTTTCTAATAAAATAACAAATTTTTAAAAGTATAAAAACTCATATGTCTGACCACCTTAACTTGGTCAAAACTTTATGATATATTTTTTTTTTAATCCTATAGTATGTGAAGCATAGAATGTGATGCATGTTTCAGATTCAAAAAATGTGATACCGTTTGAGAGCTATAGAGGTTTTTCAATCAGCCTATTAATTAGAACTTTAGTCGTAATTAAAATAGAAAATGAATAATAATTATTTATTAAATTCAAAGTAAAGAACAATTTATATTGGTGGAAAGCTAAGAATATCCTTTAAAAACCCTTTTTATTACATCAATTTTGGGTTAAAAAAAAGTCATCAACCACATGGGCCATCATATCACTTACATATCGCAACTTTTTTTCCCATCATGATCTTGCACATACCCTCAATTATGCATGAATTCCTAAAATTACAACACTACAAGCCAAAATCATATCTAGGTGGATAAAATCCCTCCAAATATTTGAATTAATTTTGATTTTTGGCCAAACGAGACTCATTCGTCCAAGGTGGTGAATGAGTCCCATTAGGCATAATGTATGGGACCAAAATTCAAAATTTCTTAGAAAGGTGTGAAATCAGGTTCGAGACCCAATAATCTAGGTGGGACTCATTCACCCAAGGTTTTGAATGAGTCCTAGATCACTAAATCTTGGCCACACAAGCCAAAACCTAATTTATGATTGGGTGATGATTAATGTTAGGATTATTCTTGAAATTATACATTAATTAAAGCTTGTGGATGTAATTTAAGGCCAATTATAGCATAATAAAGCCTAATTATTAAATTAAACCCTAGAAAAGTGTGAAAGTGTGTTACAATACTTCACAACACTTTAAATAAGGCATGATTAAGGTTAAAAATAGATTTCTTAAGTTCAATTAATTAATAAAACTTCATAAAAATGTGAAAGTGTGTTACAACATTTCACAACACTTTAACAAGGTACCATTTATGTTCATTAGCTTAGAAGGTCCCAAGACCTAATGTGAATGTGTTAAATACATTATAACAATAATCAAGGCATCATTAAGCTTAGATTAGAAGGAGGGTTCAAACAAGCAAGGAAAAGTAAAAGGGGTACTATTTTTGTTACCACATTTAGCCCCCACTTTAGTGAGAAGATGAACTTGCTTCAAACTCACACTAAAGTAGAAAAACACAGATCAAGAGGGGGCCATGTGTACTAATTTTGATGGTCTAGGATCTCAAAGAACAAGGAGGTGGTATATCCCCTAGGATCGAATATCCTAAGTCAAACTGAAATAAGAACAAAAGAACACGCACAAGGTGTATGATATGTAGCATCAAGATACACAAATGTGCAATGTAAATAACTAAAATAAATAAAAACAAGAAAAAATAAAAATGAGGTGGATCAAGTTTTGACCATTTGTCCAATAGGATGTCGATCAGATCTAATCTGCTTGTCCAAAAATGCACACTCACTATGATGTAACATAAATATTTCCTATCCATTGGGTGAGTAATTCAAGAAGGTGAGACAGATACATCCAATATGTGTTCTCACACACACACACAAGTGGCTAAGGAAAATTCATGCCTCAAATTGGTTTCCCATCCAACCATACCAAAGTTATACCTCTTGATAACTTTGATAAGGTGCCACACAATAATGATCTTTGAGCTTCATGAGGAAAGAAAAAAATTTTATGCTTGGAGCTCATGAACAAACAATGAAATTTGATCTTCATGAGGCAAGATAAAATTTGTATGCTTGAAACTCATGAAAAAAAAAGATGGCTCCACAGGTATGCAAACTGTGTTATGTAGGGTGGAAATATAACTGATGTTGTAAATGTGAAATAAATTAAGGAATTTTCAAAGGGATTTTTCTTAGTTTATGAAAGGTCTTTTCTTATGGAAATTTTTTCCTAATGTCTCCAAGAGAGGACAAGTCAAAGAAAATTCACACTCTCAAAGGATATCAAGCCCAATGACACCACTATGAAAAGGGCACATCATAAGAATAAATAAAATCACACAGTGAAACATGAGTGTCGATGTATGCCCCCACTTTAAATTATTTCTAACACCATTACTATGAGAAATTTCTTTAAAGTAGAAGAATATATGAGAGCTTATTCAAAAATCCCTTTGCCAAGTCATATGTTTCCAATAAGCTACATATGAATAAGTATGTCACATGCGAGTCAACTTAAGTCATTCCATCCACATCTCAAGCTTTCTCTTATATGTACATGAAAGGTGATCAAGTAGCCAAAAGAGACAACAACAAGTGAAATAAGAGGACAAGGCTAACTAACCCCTTGCCCCCACATAGTGCAAGACAAGGATGAGCCAAATAGGATGAAAGTACGTGTTAATTAGAGGAACTAGGTGCTTCAACAAAAGGAAGAGCACCATAGTCCCTAAGATGTTTAAATTTATTACTCAAAGCCTTACATTCATTAGTATAATGACCATGAACTCTATGATATGCACAAAATGAATTCTTGTAGTATAATTTATTTCGTGTTCTTAGAAGAAGGGATATCAAATGATCTTGGAGCAGTCTTGATAAGATAGCCTCTTAATAAAAAGTAGAAGATGTTTCTTTATTTGGTGACAAATATATCTCTTGCTTAGTATTAGATTTCATACTTACACAAAATTCTTTAGATTACGAGATTTTGTTTTATACTTTAAATGAAGATGTAAAATCTATTGAATTAAAATCGTAAGTGTTTTGCATGATGACGTTGACATTAAGCGAATATTTATTTGTTTATTTTGTTTCAATTGAAAATGATAACAACCAAGGCCACGAGTGTCTATTATTCAGGATGCACTACTATTAAAGTTAGCTTAGAAGAATCTTTTGTTAAATTATTGATATTAAGCGAAGGATTTATCAATGGACAATAACCAAGACCACTAGTTCTTTCTTTAGGGTTAGTTTTTATAGGGACACATATACCTTGTTCTCTATCATCATATCCTTTTCCAGTATAACCAAGTTGTTTCATCATTTCGTAACCTTTTTTGTAAAGAATCTTCATCTCTTTTGGGTTCGGTGGTTGCTCATTATTAAATTCATCAAATTTTGGTGTATAATATGTTGTCTTTTGTTCGAAAGTGGTTGAGGTGGATGCTTTCAAAGGGTCTTTTTAATTTTGTGTTGACATTACCACTTTTCCCTTTTTAGAGTCTTTGTCTATGATCTTGTATTCTCCCATGAATATAGGTTTAAAACCCAATGATCCCAAATCATCTAGTGATATCATTTTGAAATAATATGACATGTAGCTTTATGTTCTTTTTTGAATGGTTTCCACTTGTGTAGTTGGTGTTAAATTTTCAAAGAATTTTCCTTATTTTTCTCAATGTTAAAAAATCATTTTGGGTCAAGATCAACTTCAAGTGTGTATACTTTGTTGCTGTAAATATACTTCATTTTATGATGAAGATTAGAAGGCACCCATTCATTGCATGAAGCCATTGCCTTCCTAAAACAATATTATATGAAATATTGTGAGTCATCACATGGATCAGTGTCTCTAATGTGTCCTTTCCAGTTGTAATAGGAAAGGTGATCGCACCGAGTGGTTGTTTTCCTACATTGTCAAATCCCTTAATAGATAAATAATTAGGTTGAATTTTTTATTTATCCACACCAGGCCTATCCAAAAGGTTTATGCTACACACATTAAGAGCTGAGCCATTATATACAAGGGTCCACTTTATCCTTGTTCTATTTTATTTAGCTATTATTATAAAAGCATCATTTTGTTTTTTCACTTCCAAAGGAGGGAGTTCACTTTGGTGGAAAACAATGTCAATTTATTCCTTGAATCAGGGTTGCTAAGTCATTTAGTTGCGCATTAAAAGGGATAGGAACTTGTTGTAAATCATTTTGAATCATGCTATGATAGTGAGGGGAGGTGTGAATAAGGTCCCACAATGATATCTTAGTGGGAGTATTCTTAATTTTTTCAACAAAATCATACTCCTTTCAGCTTTGTGTAAGAAAATGAGGAGGACTAGGCAAGATAGGATTAGGAAATGGAAGGGACATTGAAGGTTTTTGTCTTGGTTGTGGATTTTTCCTAGTGTTTTATGTATGAGAAATGATATTATGACTCAATTGTTGTGACACATTATTCTCAAGTGGGTAGAGGATAAGTTCAGGCTTGTTTTGGGTTTTTGGTTTGTTTGAAGGTGGATAAAGAAATAGAGGATTCATAGGATGTCCCATGGTATATGTATAATTTGCATTAATCAAGTGGGATCTAATGGATACTTGCACATTCATAACATCAATGATCTTGGTTTGATATATTTCTAATAAAGGGCAATCTAGTGTCATCTTTTCACCATCATGTAAGGAAGGAAAAATGTTGTCATTTTCTTCCACCATGATATCCTCCCTAGGAGGATAGTTCTTAGAATAACCACAAACCAAATTTTCTTGACATTCAAGGATTGGTTCTTCCAAAATGACTTCATTGCAAGTAGGGGAATGATTAGTGGTTGAATTTTCTTGTTTATCAATGATGGTGTTTCTTTGTTCAATAATGTTTTTTTCCTAAGGGAAGAGGGGAAACTAAGACTCTAATGAATTTCATAGATTGTATTTTCTAACATCAAAGTATATTCTTCACAACTAGGAGAGATACTAGGAGAAAACTAAATTTGATTTTCATGATCAATTATTCTTTCATTCCTTTGTTCCCTAATATCTTCCAAAATAGGATAGGTAGGGGAATGATCACAAAGAGGGTTTTTATACACCATAAAGGTTTGATCATTAAACACCAAAATATCCTCCTCACATTAAATTTCATCCTCCAAAACAATATCACATAAGGGGAAATTTTTGGGAGGTGAATGTAGACTAGTTGAAGTTTCAATGGTCTCTTGTTGTGTTATGTTATTGTCATGCTTACCTATGGTTTTTATTGTTGTTCATCAATGTATTTCCTAATAAGAGAGGTAGAAGGAAAGAAACAACTAGGATTACCAAAATCCTCATTGATTGGTTCTTCTAACACCAAAATATTTTCTTCGCCAATAGGAGAGGTATTAGGAGAAGAAAAAATATGATTGTTAGGAATGTCCAAGGTTGTATTATATTTCCCTAAAACACACTCATAGGGAGGGGATATGAACATTTTCTTAGCATGACTAGAAAGGTAAAGTACTAAGATTGTTTGAACAAAAATGTAAAGCACTTCCAACCATATTATGTAATTCTTTAAGAATATAAACAATGAATATCCAAACACAAAAAGTACTTTAATCCAATGGATGCAAAACTTTAATAATGCAAACAATGTATATCCAAAAATGGAAAGCACTTTTATCAATCCTATGCATTTTTTTATGAAAGTAAACATTGTATATGCAAAATTGAAAAGTACTTTAATCCATATTATACAAAGTTTCCGAAATGTGAACATTTTTTAGATTTGATGATGCTTGTAATTGAAATGATTTCAAAAATGACTATCCTAAATTGATGTTTTTGACCTAGTTGCATAAAACAAATGTTACCAAAACTTTCAAAACTTATAGTATATGTTACCAGGAGGCTTAAGAAGCACATAAATTATTTTTTCAATGATATTAAAGGAATTTTAAAATATGGACTAGGAATGATTCAACCAGATGAGTGAATGAGTCATAATTAGCGTTTTGTTTCAAAAATTTCATTAGTTTATAAGATATTTTATGATTTTTAATTTGTATGATCTATAACCTGAATGAAAACGTAGTTTATAGATGTTTTTCAATTATTTTAGATGCAAAAATACAAACTATATGCACTTTCAATAATGCAAAAATTTAAAACCCTAGAATGTCAATTAGCTAATGTAAGCTAGATCTAGGATGATAATGGACTCCAAATCAATAAATAAGGTATTCTAAATGTAGGTTCACAAAAATGAAACAAGAAAAATAGTGTTCCACCTTTTGGGAGGTGGAACAAAAACTAAGCATTTAGGGACCTAGACCTATTTCCCACAAGTATTCAAGGAAACCTAGAGATCTCAATCCAAGGGTGGAATGAAGGAAAGAGATATTCTTAAGGTCATCCTTGGGTCTAATTATGAATTAATGAGGGGATCACCAAAAATTTTAGACTTCAACAAGAAAATGAAATGCAAGATGAAATACAAAACCCTAATATGATGCAAACTTGAATTAAAAGACCTATAAATGCATATAAAATAGAGTAATAAATTGTAAGATGAAATGTGTACACCTAGAAACTTGAAGATGACTAGAAGGAGTCCTGAAATGATATAAATTCTAAATTTTTGTCCTAGTGGGAATCATTCACCATTATGGGTAAATCAGTCCCAGTTTTGGATTTTAGCATAAGAGCAAGTTTAAGGAAAAAGGGTATCTAAATCTACACAAATTTATAAAAAAAAATTACAATGGGACTCTTTCAAGACTTGTGGTGAATGAATCCATTTGGATTTTCTTTAACTTTAAGGTGTGAATCTAGTCTTTAATGTCTGCTCTTCCTATTTGTCTTGATTTTTGAATCTAAAGCTGCCAATTTTGGGCCTATAGGTGACTTTTTGTGAAGATGAAAACCTTGCAATTGATCAAACAAAACCAACAACTTTATCCAATATTTTAACCTAGTCTTCAATGATATTTCAAGCTCCAATACACCTATATCTACAATCATGCATGTAAAGACGAGAACTTGTTGATTGCTAGCAGATAAAGGTTTACCTTGGTCAAAACCCTTTTAGGTAATTAAACCAAATTGTAAAATAATAAAATATGAACATGAAACATGAAACATGCAACATAGGACATGAAACATTAGCAATGATACCTTTAATGATTCCTTTTAAATTATGTCTTGTAAATATGCAACTCAACATGAAATATCCATGAAGGATGTAGATCTTTATCTTCCTTATAGGAGTATAAGAATACTTGATCTTGGATCTCTAATGCTACATCAAAAAACTATCTCAATAACATGTTTGATGCTTGATATTATTGACATGATCAAGGATATTCAATGTATACAAAAATTGATTAAGAATTTTTCCCTTGAATGCCCTCGAATGCTCTTGTAAACACTTGAATACTCTTGTGAACTAAAACTTGCTATAGTAATGCTCTCACAAAAGTCTTGGATGATATCATGAATGCTTAGGTGAAAATAAGTGAAAGAACCTTGTATTTATACTCAATTCTACAAGAATTCTCAAAAATAGAATAGTACAAGTCGACGTTAGATCTAGAAGGATAAAATCCCACAAAAATTTTGAATTAATTTTAGTTTTGGGCCAAATGGGACTCATTCTCCCAAGGTGGAAAATGAGTCCCATTAGGCATAATGTATGGGACCAAAATTAAAAAGTTCTTAGTAAGGTGTGAGATCAACTTCGGGACCCAAAACTCTAGGTGGGACTCATTTTCCCAAGGTGGTGAATGAGTCCTAGATCACTAAATCTAGACTGCACAAGCTAAAAACACTTGAATTATGATTGGGTGATGATTAATGTTATGATTATCCTCAAAATTATACTTTAATTAAGGCTTGTCGATGAAATTTAAGGCCAATTAAAGAATAATAAATCCCAATTATTAAATAAAACCCTAGAAAATTGTGAAAGTGTGAAAAAGCTTTACAACACTTTAAATAAGACATTATTAAGGTAAAAATAAATTTATTAGGTTCAATTAATTAATAAAGGTTCATAAAAGAGTGAATGTGTGTTACAACACTCTAACAAGGTACCATTTATGTTAATTAGTTCACAAGGGACCAAGACCTAATGTGAATGTTTCAAATGTATTACAACACTAAATCAAGGCACCTTTAAGCTTAGATTATAGGGAGGACCCAAACAAGAAAGGAAAAGTAAAAGGGATAATTTCTTTGTTGCCACACTTTCATACCTCATTTACAACTACTTCCCTACCTGCAAGTAATGTTCATGATGTTGAAACAATGGTTGATAATGTCCCACAAGAGAACATAAGAAGGATAGATGAAGAAATAGAAAAATTACAATACTTTTTGAATTATTAAAATATTTCTAGTAGTTTCATTCCTTCTTTAGGTAATGTGAGGAAAATTCTTTATAATGAACTTGGAATTGACATTGTGTGAAGTCTAGCTCATATTGTTGATAAATATTTCCCTACCATGACTAGTTGTTCTCAATCTTTGGGGTATACTCAAAGTCAAGGTGGAAATTCAATTCATCCTTACACAAACCTTACCTCTATTCCAACATACACTAGTAGTCATGTTACTACAACTATCCAACCTAATAGCAATGTCAACACCTCCTTAACTATTTCCACTAGGAATTCCTTTGGATTAATGCATTCAAATATCATATCTCCTCATCCATCCCCACTCACAAATCTATAATTTAGTTGCCCTCTGCATACATAAAAAAACCCACCTTATTCACATCCATCTCACAATACCAACAATGATCCAATCCTTAACAAAATTTTGCAAAATGTGTCATCCATACAATAACAAGTCGATAATTTAAAGAAAAATTACAATGGGCAACCTTTACAATACATCAAAATCAACCCATTATCCTTTGAGATATTGATAACACAAATGCCACAAGGTATAGAGGTTCCTAGGTTTGATAAATATGGTAGGAAAGGAGATCCTGGTAGCCATGTTCTTGCATATATAGCCTTATGTAGTGACTTCCTTTTTGATGATAAACTCTTGGCTAAGCTCTTCCCTAGATCCTTGAAATATACTTCTTTAGAGTGGTTTTTCTCTTTACTGAATAACTCAATACACTCATTCAATGAACTTATTGATGCCTTCTAAAACCACCCTCAAATTCACATAGGTCCTAAGATGACCTCAACTAATTTGATGACACAGAAACAAAAGAATGATGAAAATGTCACTGATTTTATAGTGCTATACAAAATGCTTTATTCACAAGTAAAAAATAATTTTCCTAATTTCAACCTTCAATAATGGTTATTTCCAATTTGCAAGATAAAATCCAAGATACTATTGAGATGTTGAGGTTTCCTTCTTTCACACAATTGTTTACAACCCTTCATCATTACCAAAATTTAGTTAGTAGTTGTGAAGTGAAAACTCCCTCTAACTATCTTGAAAAGTTTGAATCCACGCCTCAAACTAATTACCAAGCTTTCAAGAAAAAAAAAAAGGGATCTCTAAAATGTATGCCCCCTCAACCAGCTTAATATGTTTACATCCAAGTGGCTACTATAAAGATGAAAAAACTATATGCCTTTGTGGAGAGAAATAGATAATTTAAATCCCTACCTGATACCCTTCATAATATCATGTTGTAACTCTTAGAAAAGAATTCCATTTCCTTATGTAGTGTAGGAAAATGCATCCCCTTACAATTTCACACTTTTTTGGGCCCTCCCTACTAAAAATGGGCTTCTTTATGCCTTATTTGGTCCTATTTGACATCCACAAGCCATAGTTAATGCATCTTTCAGAGGATAATCCTGACACACATCAGATAAATAATCATATTTTAATGATTTTGGATTGTATGGCCCAAATTTAGTGATATGGGACTCATACACCTCCTTGGACATATGGGTCCCACCTAAGTTTCGGGGCTTGGATATGAATTTAACATAGAACTAAAAGTTTCTAGAAATTTTTGTGTTAAGCTTAGCCTAATGGGAATCTACACTCCAACTGGTGTATGAGTCTCGATTAGCTTGGACCTATTTTGAATTCAAATCTTGGTGGTATTTTACTCTCCTAGATCTGATTTTGGCTTGTAGTGTTGTAATTTTGGGTAATTTGACATAAACAAGTATAAATACAAGGTTATTTCACATATTTTCTCCTAGCAATTTTCATGAGAAAGTGTAACCTAAGAATTCTAGAAATTCAAGAGAATTAAAGAGCATTCAAGAGCATTCAAGAGTTTATTATCAAGTGTTTTGGAGATACATTCAATATTCAATCATTATTTTAAATTCATCATGCATTATGTTTGGATTTGAGCTAGCATTTGTGATGTAGGTTCTTATGATTGAAGCAAGCATTCAAGTCAAGATCTAAAACATAAAATCAAGAGTCAAGATCTACATTCATGCTGCATGATTGCATTCTTTTTTTTAGGGGTTTGGTGATTTTTAACATAGTATATCTTTATATTCATCATTCCCCCTTTCTATTTGATTTAATTTCAGGTTTGATTACCAAAATGGAGTTTGACCAAGGCAAATCCCTATCCACTAACAAAACAAAATTTTACTCTCTTTGATGTGTGATTTGTAGATTTAGGTTGAGAATCCATTGAAGAGAAAGTTTGGAGAAATCTTTCAAGTTGTCAAAGTTTTCATCTACATTGCAAGATCATGGAAAGTCACCTATAGGTTGCAATTCAGTGCTTCAGAATCTAGGATTTAACAAGAGAAAATTAAAGGATATCAGAATTTTATATCAACCTTGATACTAGCACTAAATTTCCACTTGTGGAATATGAGTCCTAGTATCCCAGATTTCAAGCATTTTCTATAGATCTTGGTTTAACAATTCCAAATTCTAGTTTCAACTCGAAAACCTAAATTGGGACTAAATCACCCATATTGGTGTATGAGTCCCAATGTGATTCAAAAGTAATAATTTTAGGATTGTGCAGATATTGTTTCAAGCCTCTTTATCTTTCTAGGTGCACCTTTTTCTTATCTCCAATGCGTTATTCTGATTTGAGTTCATTTTTTAAATCATATCATTAGGTTTTGCATGTTACTTATCTTTCGAATCATTTGCTTGGTGGTGAAACTCCTTATTTTATTTAATCACACCCTAGTACACCTTATTGTAGATATATTTCCCTAATTTCATCCCTAGGTTGAGATCTCTAAGGTTTCTTTAAATGGAACTTGAATGAAATAGTTGGAGCGCATACATCCCATATCCAAAAATCCACCCAATTTTAAGTCATTTCATTTTAGTGAACCTACCCTTCAGAACACCTTATTTATAATTTGGAGTGCATCACAGCCCTAGATCTAGCTTACATTAACTTTTCATTAATTCTTGCATTAGTTAATTTGCATCTATGGTTTCTAAATCTTGCATTAGTGAAAGTGCATATAGGTTGCATTTTTACATTTTGCATCATTGAATTTCATTTAAAATTTGTAATTGCACTTAGTCTAGACATCATTCAAACTAGAACACTTAATAGTCACCCAAAATTTTCTGAAATTAATACAAAACTCTAATATGATACTCATATTCCCCTCTCGGTGATTTAGTCATGTGTTAGATCTAAATCTACATTTTGCAGAATTAAGAACTCTTTTTATGTGCTTCAGTTGGTTTTTATTATATTTTTTTCTTAGTTTATTAGGTTCTTGTTTAACTTATTTCATTGCAACTAGCTTAATTTGGTTCATTTCGTGAATTTATTAATTTCAAAATTGAATTTACACATTTCATTTTAGGTTATAACATTGCATTTCATCATTGATATGTGCTTTGGTAAGTTGTGGATGTGCTTGAAATCATTTGTAGATGTGTCAAGCTATGCTTTTTGAAATAACCTTAATGAAATTGAAATCAGTCATGCTCAATCAACTCCTAATGCATGTCCTCATCATGATGATGACATCATTGGAGAAGATGACGACAACATGAAAAACTTCATAACAATTACCTTAACAACCTTGATACTAATGCATCCTTTAACCCTTCTATGAAACAACCAACACAACTTGATATGTTTGGACTTTTACATCTTTAAATTGAGACACAAGTTGAGCCTAAGTTCCCTACAATATGTGATCCTAGCAGCTCTAACCAAGAAAATATTCAACAATCATATGTTAACAAATCTCCCAACAATCCCATTAACCTAAAAGAGACATATAGAAAAGGATTCATGATTCTAAGAAAAAAATGATGCAATACAACAAGCGAATATGAAATTGACCAACTCTTAGAACAAATACCAATTGAAGATACCAAAGGGTTAGGATATCAAGATCCTTCTCCTAACATAATTTTCCTCCTTTCTAAAGAACAATTGATGCCTTGTAATGATGACAAGGATGATAGGATTGTATTAGGTCCTCTTCCTCAACATCTAACTCAAGAAATTGGTGAATTTAGCAAACAATGCAAGCCTTACAAACATAAAAAATTGTCATTCTTATAGACTCAAACAAAAATTGAACAAGAACTAGAATAGCTCCTTAAGAAAGGTTGGGATAAATTCCCACCTCAATGTAAAAGTAGCCTACCTAAGAAAAACATGAGTTATTGTGCATATCATATAATTCTTGGCCATATTACTGATGAGTTTCATGCATTAAAATTAATATTGAATGATGTTTACTTTGATGAAGATGATCATTACCAACTGATAGTATAGTGTATCTTTCTACTCCTTGCAATGCAATAGTTTTAGGATCCTAACATTCTAACTATTACATGTTATACATTCATTGAAAATAATTTAAAAATTCAAGTTGCTCTATCTCATCACTTACCTTGGCTCATTATTGTCTTGTACTCAGTGGGGGAAAGAATTAGAAAGCCTTTTCCTAGCTCGTCACTTGTGATTGTCCCTTTGTCTAGTCTCCCACATTCCATATATGATGAACAAGATTGGGATGTGAATGAAATACTATAGGTTGACTCACATCTACCTTACTAGTATTTTTTACTATTTTCTATTTCATGTTATGTGTGTCATTGCATGTGTGTAATGTGATCCCTCGTACTATTATGTTTGATGTATATATATCTCTATGACATTCCTCTATTTGTTCCTACATTCTTCTCTATGTCATAAACTCTTATCTTTTTTGTTTTGTGTTTTCCTTTTGGGGATGACAGAAGGAATTAAGAAATTTATGTCACTTCCATGTTGATCCAAAAGGATTTTCTTTATTTTTTGATCTCCTTGTGTCATTCTTCCTATTCCATGAGTATTTTAAGAATGATGATAGCTTTTATCTCTATAATAACATTGTAGAACAGACTTACTAACCCCAAATCCATGGATCCCTCATGTATTTGGAGTTTCATTTTGGGGGAAACCCCTCCCCTTCTAATGGCGTAGCTTTATTTGGAAACATAGGACTTGGCATGGGGATTTCCTAATAAGCTCTCATATCCTCTTTATTATTAGGATTTATCATTTTCTACTTTAAATTAATTGCTCACAACATGGTGTTTGGAAATTTATTTAAAGTGGGGGCATATATTGGGATTTTTTCCTTTTGTATTTCTTATTTTTCATTGTGTATTATTATTAATACTTCATGCAATGTGTCTTTCTCTTTTTCAAGACATTGGGTGTGATTTCCTTCAAGAGCGTGATCTATCTTAGCATATTATATTTAGGTCTTAGTGGCTTGATGCGACACACTGCATCCCCTAAGTTGAAAATCTTGTATTCTTTGATTGGTCCTCTATTGGAGACATTAGGCACAATTTTCTATAAGTTAATACCTTACATGAACTAAGAAAAACTCATTTTAACGTACCTTACACTATTTTCAATATCATTTATATGGCCACCTTGCATAACACATTTGTCTTGATTGTGGTGCCATCTTGTTTGTTCATGGCTATCGAGCATAGGAATTTTTGCTTGCCTCATGAATTTTTTTGTTCATTTTGTGTGACACCTTATCAAAGTTATCAAGAGGTATAGCTTTTGAATGATTTTTTGTATTGGAGCCAAACTTAGGCATCAATTTCCCATAGCTACTTGCTTATCTATGTGAGCGCATACCAGCCGAGAGCATATGTGTCTAGCTAGGGGCTAACCTAGTTGATGAACTGAGGTTCCACTAGCCCTTGTGAGTGTGCATTTGGTTTGCATAGTGTAATTTGTGTTCCACTTGTAAAATTTCTTTGGAAAATATCTTAGATCTGATCCACAGCCTATGGGACAAATGGTAAAAAATTGATCCACCCCTTTTGTTTTTGTTTTTCTTTCTTTTTTGTGTCCTTGGCAGTGTATGTTTGTGCCTTTTTGTTGCTACTTCTATTATTTACATGTGTTTTCTTGTTTTCCTATGTTTTTTTTCCATAGGATCTAGATCTTGGGGGCTTGATCATCACTCTTGATCATTGTCATCCTATCTCACTAGTATTGGTACACTTAGACCCCTCTTGATGAAATTTTGTCTACTTTAGTGTGAGTTTTAAGAAAGTTCCTCCTCTCACTAAAGTGGGAGCTAAATGTAGAGTGGAAAATGTATCCCTTTACATTTTCACAATTTTTTTGGCCCTCCCTGCTAAAAATTGAGCATCTTTATGCCTTATTTGGTCCTATTTTATATCCATAAGCTTTAGTTAATGCAATTTTTTGAGGATAATCAAAACACACATCAAATAATCAATCATATTTTAATGATTTTGGATTGTATGACTTAGATTTAGTGATCTTAGACTCATCCGCCACCTTGGGCATATGGGTCCCACCTAAGTTTCTAGGCCAAGATCTAAAATTAACATAGGACTAAATGTTTCTTGAAATCTATCTCCTGAGATTAGCCTACTGGGACTTATACACCCCAACTAGTGTACAAGTACCACTTTTATTGGACCTATTTTGAATTCAAATCTTGGTGGGATTTTATTCTCCTAGATCCGATATCGGCTTGTAGTATTGTAATTTTGGGTAATTTAGCATAAACACGTATAAATACAAGGTTATTTCACATATTTCTTCCTAGAAATTTTCATGAGAAAGTGTGACCTAAGCATTCTATCAATTCAAGAGCATTCAAGAGTTGATTATCAATTGTTTTGGAGCTACATTATAGATTTAAGCATCATGTAATTTAGTCATCATGCATCGTGTATGTTTTTGAGATAACATTTGTGATGTAGGTTCTTATGATTGAAGAAAGAATTAACGTCAAGATGTAAAACATATAGTCAAGAGTCAACATATACATTCATGCTACCCATTACATACAAGATTGCAACCTTTTGTTCAAGGGTTTGGTGAGTTGCAAAATAGCATATGTTTTCATTCATCATTCCTCCTTTCTACTTGATTTCATTTCAAGGTTTGATTACCAAAATGGGGTTTTACCAAGGCAAACCCATATCCACTAACAAATCAAAAAAATTCCCTCTCTTTGATGTGTGATTTGCAAATTTAGGTTGATGATCCATTGAAAAGAAAGTTTGGAGAAATTTTTCATCTACATTGCAAGATCACAAAATGTCACCTACAGGTTGCAATTCAGAGATTTAGAATCATATATTTGACAAGAGAGAAGTTATAAGAGAAAACTAAAGGATATCAGAGTTTCAGATCAACCCTGATACTAGGATTAAATTTCCACTTGTGGCATATGAGTCCCAATATACTAGATTTCAATAATTTTTCTTAGATCCTAGTTTAGCAATTCCAAATTCTAGTTTTGACCTGAAAACTTAAACTGGGACTAAATCATCCCTACTAGTGTATGAGTTCTAGTGTAGTTCAAAAGTCATAATTTTAGTATTGCAAACCTCTTTTTAAGCCTCTTCAGCTTTCCAAGCACACCTCTATTTATCTCCAATTTTTTATTTTGATTTGAGTTCAATCATATCATTAGGTTTTGCATGTTACTTGTCTTTCTAAGCCTTTGATTTGTAGTGAATACCACTATTGTCTTTAATTATACCCTAGGAAACCTTATTGCAAATCTCTTTCCCTAATTTCATCCATAGATTGAGATATATAAGGTTTCCTTGAATCAAACTTGAATGAAATAGATGGAGAACATACATCCCATCTCTAAATCCCCACCCTATTTTTATTCATTTCACCTTACCTCCTGTTAGAGCTCTTGATGCTACTAAGCCTTTACCTCTAAATGATAGACCAAATTCCTTTACCATTTTCATCAACAAAATGGACATGATACGAAACATTGTAACCATCTTAAAAATATTGTGAAAGACCTCATTGATTCTAATCATATTCAAATTGGAGGTGTTAATGATCAGGGTAATAAATATGTAGCTCCTCCTAATCAATTTTTTAAAATCTTTACCAATCCTATACCAAACCATAATATTTCATTTGTCAAAACTAGTGAAACAAAGAATGATGTGATGATAACACGAATGATAATGAGGAAAAATCTATAGAATATATGGTTAGATTTATTGAGGATAAACCTGGTAAGGTCCTAACTAAGATGTCGCTTGACATTTATTTCTTACAACAAGATATACTTAAACATGTAACCGATGGTCCTCTTTACATAGCTAGAATAATTAATGACAAGACTACTTATGGGATATTAATTGATCTCATTTATGTAGAGAACATGATCACTGAATAATTCCTATTTGTGAATGAGATTTACCAAGATACATATGAAAGACTGAAATCATGGATCAAAACGACAACTTTTTTGCTTTCCCTAAGATAGGTTCCATAAATCACCATTGAAAACTTGGACCAAAACAATTAAATGTCTCATTCACCATCATCCCAATGTTGGATCAATTATTGGTATGTGGTGAGTTATTATGCTATATTGTACAAGTTTTGTACTATACACTCTTCATGTATCCTTGCCAAGGTTCGAGGGTGGCAACCCTAAGAATTTTTTTTTTCACATTTTTTTGCTTCGTCACCAAAAAAAGAAAAAGATGACTTTGTAAACCCTAATTTTTGGAAGCTTATAAAATCTTTTTATAAGTGGCTGGGATGGAGAGTTGTAGTATGGAATTATTCACAATATTGTAATAGGTTTTTCACTGGATAATAAAATCATTGCATGGCTGTGGTTTCTTGGATGTAGCCTAGATTGGGTGAACCACATTAAATTCTTTGTATTGTCTTCTATGTGTGTTTTATTACTCTATTTTATTGTTCAAATATGTATTTAACTTGTTATATATCTTCCTTCTAACCCTAACAAGTGGTATTAGAGCATTTTGTTTTTTATTATCGTTTGCAAGAAAGTCTCACGGTTGAGTGGGAGTCTCATGGTTAAGTTGGAGAAATGGAAAACGACGGTAAGTTGAAGGTTGATAAGTTCAATTGGTGGAACTATCAGTTATGGAAGATGCAGATGGAGTACCACCTCTATTAGAAGGATTTATGGTGGCCATTGGAAGGGAAAACCAAGCAACCCACAACAATGTTAGATGAGGACTAGGATATTTTGGATAGAAAGGCACTTGCTAGTATTCATTTATGCTTGGCACAGTCGGTGGCATTCAATATTACAACAACAAAGAAAACTCAATAGTTGATGGAAACCCTAGCTAAGTTATATGAAAATCCTTCCGCTTCGAATAAGGTATTTCTTATGAAGTGTTTATTAATATGAAAATGGTAGAAGGTGGGCCAGTTACTGATCGTTTAAATGAGTTTAATACAATTACCAGTCAATTAAATTTTGTAAAAGTAAACTTTGATGAAGAAGTTAGGGCTCTTTTGATTATGTGTTCTTTTCTTGAAAGCTATAATAGCTTGTTAATGGCTATTATCAATTATGTTTCTGGTTCGAATACATTGAACTTTGATGATGTTTTTGGTGTTATTTTGAGCGAGGAAATTTGTAGGAAAAGCTCAGGTGAAACATCCACATCAGATAATGTTTTGAATGTAGAAAGCAGGGGTAGAACAAAGGAGAGAGGAAACAATTTTTTAAGTCATGGGCAGTCATGAGGAAAATCAAGGGACAAAAGCTCCCAATCTAGAGACAAGAGGGATTGCTGGTATTGTGGTAATCAAGGTCATTTAAAGAAAGATTGTTGGTCTCGAAAAAATAAAGGAGACAAAAATGAAGGAAATAAAAAGGCAAATGTGGTAAGTAATAAATCTGATGAGGATGCTTTGAATCTTTCCCTTGACAATATTGATCATTCTTGGGTGTTAGATTCAAGGGCTTCATTTCATGCTACACCCCATATAAATTATTTTCTTGATTATGTCCAAGGGGATTTTGGGTTGGTTTATCTGGGAGATAATGAACCCTGTTATATTGTTGGAAAGGGAAGAATAAAAATTAAGTTGTTGAATGGGAATCATTGGCTACTACATGAGGTAAGGCATGTTACAAAGTTAAAAATAAATTTAATTTTTGTGGGGCAACTAGATGATGAAGGTTCTGTTGTTACATTTAGTGATAAAAATTGAAAGGTTACAAAAGGTGCCTTAGTGGTAGAAAAAGGTGTGATATGGCATAATAGACTTGAGCACATGAGTGCAAAAGGTATGAAATTACTTCATTCAAATAATTTTTTACCAAGTCTAAAATGTGTTAATATGGATTTCTATGAAAGTTTTGTTTATGGAGAACAAAAGAGAGTTAGTTTTCTCAAGGATGGGAAACAAAAGAAATATAAGAAATTGGAGATAGTGCATACGGATGTATGGGGACCATCTTAGGTATATTCTCTCAGTGGCTCTCAGTATTATGTTACATTCATTGATGATGCAACTAGGAAGGTATGGATTTATTTCCTTAGGCATAAATCTAATGTATTTGAAACTTTTAAAAAATGGAGAAGCTTGGTTGAGAATGAGATAGGTAGAAAGCTAAAATATATCAGATCTGATAATGGTGGTGAGTATTGCAGAAAATATTTTGAAGATTATTGTTCCTCTAATGGTATTCATAGGCAGAAAATGGTTCCAAGGACTCCATGGGAAAATGGAGTGGTCAAGCGCATGAATAGAACAATAATGGAGCGTGCACGAACTATGAGATTGCATGTTGGTCTGCCTTTAAACATGTGGGTAGAGGCTGTAAACACTATTGTTTATTTAATTAGTAGAGGTCCCTCTAATCCTTTGGGTTGTGGTATTACAGAGGAAACATGGTTAGGTAAGAAGGTGAGCTATTCTTTTCTCAAAACCTTCGGTTGTGAAGCATTTTCACATATAGATTCTAAAAATAGAACCAAGTTTGATGCAAAATCAAAGAAATGTATATTTTTTGGATATGGCATTGATGAATTTGGTTATAGGCTTTGGGATTTTGAAAATAATAAAATAGTGAGAAGAAGGGATGTCATATTCAATGAGAAAGTGTTGTACAAAGATCTATTGGAGCAGCATGAGAAGATAGAAAAGGATTATGCAGTATTGGATTACATTACAAACAACAATGTTCCAATGGTTCCTCATGCTCTGCAACAACAACAACAACAAGAAATACCACAAACTTCAGTGAATGTTAGGCGATCTTCAAGGATAAGTAGACCTCCAAAAATATTTTCTCCCTCTTTGTATTCTATTTTATTAACTGATGTTGGTGAACCAAAATGTTATCATGAAGCTATGCAGGTGGATACCAAGGTTCAGTGGAAGCATGGAATGAAGGAAGAAATGGAATCCTCATTGAAAAATTAAACTTGGGAATTATGCAAGTTGCCTGTAGAAAAAAAGGCTTTACCAAACAAATGGGTTTACAGGGTGAAAGAGGAGGATAGACGTAGTAAAATATTTAAAGCCAAATTAGTTGTAAAGGGATTTGCATAGAAATAGGGTATTGATTTTGATGAAATATTTTCTCCACTTGTTAAAATGACTTCTATTTGTACTGTTTTAAGTATTGTGGTTGTTGAATATTTGCATTTAGAATAACTTGATGTTAAAACTACCTTTCTCCATGGTGATTTGGAAGAGGAAATATATATGGAACAACCATAAGGATTTGAGGTCAAAGGTAAGGAGAAACTAGTGTGTAGATTGAAGAAAAGTTTATATGGCTTGAAGAAATCACCTTGGCAATGGTATCTTAAATTTGATAGTTTTATGACTGAGCAAGGCTACAATAGGTGTAATTCAGACCACTGTGTTTATTTTAAGATGTTAGGTTAAGATAGATACCTTATTTTATGTTTATATGTTGATGATACGCTTGTAGCAGGGTCTAACATGGATCACATAAAGGAGTTTAAGAAAAAGTTAGCAAATTCATTTGCTATGAAGGATTTGGGGGTAGAGAAACAAATCCTTGGTATGAAGATTACAACAGATAGGAAAAATAGGAAATTATTTTTATCTCAAGTTGATTATGTTGAAAAGGTGTTATAGAGATTTCATATGGAGAATGCAAAAGCTATCAGCACACCTTTTCCAAGTCATGTAAAATTTACTAAGGATATGTGTCCAAAGACACAAAAGGAGGAAGAAAAAATGTCCAAGGTACCATATGTTTCAGCTATAGGCAGTTTAATTTAGGCCATGGTATGCATGAGACCAAATATTGCACATGTTGTAGGATTTGTTAGTAGGTGTATGAGTCATCATGGAGTTGAGCATTAGAATGTGATAAAATGGATTCTCAGGTACTTGAGAGGTGCATCCAATATATGTTTATGTTTTGGGGGCTCTAATATAGATTTAAAAGGCTATGTTGAATCAAATTTGGTAGGGGATATAGATACTATGTGGAGTACCATAGGTTATGTATCTACATTTGGTGGGACAACAGTGAGTTGGATTTCTTGGTTGCAAAAGGGGGTTGCTTTATCGACCACAGAGGCAGAGTATGTGGCTACAACAGAGGCAGCAAAGGAGATGATATGGCTACAAGTATTCATGGAAGAGTTGGGAAAAACATAGGCTGAAAATCACTTGTTTATAGATAGCTAGAGTATTATACATCTTGCAAGGAAATTTTCCTTGCACTTTAAAACCAAACACATACAACTGAGATATTATTTTATTCAGTCAGTATTGAAGGATGGACAAGTAAAGCTAGAAAAGATACATACAGATGACAACCTGGCATATATGTTTACAAAGGTAGTGACAAGGGAGAAGATGAGGTCCTCTTTCAGCTTTGGTTGGCCTTCAAGGTTGAATTCAAGTATAATAAAGAAGTAGGGTCCAAGGTGCTTATTTCCAGTGGGAGTTGTAAGTGCAATGGTGCCATCTAGGATCAGTCTCCAAGTGGGAGAGTGTCTTGGTATGGAGCCTGATCAGTCTCCACATGGGATATTGTTGGTATGTGGTAACTGATCATGCTATATTGTACACTCTTCATGTATCCTTGTTGGGGTTCGGGGGCGGCAGCCCCCAAGAATTTTCTTTTTCACCTTTTTTCGCTTCATCACCAAAAAAAGTAAAAGCCGAATTTGTAAACCCTAATTTCTAGAAGCTTCTTAAAGCTTGTTATAAGTGAATGGGATGGAGAGTTGTAGTATGGAATTATTCGCAATATTGTAATATGTTTTGCACTGGGTAATAAAATCACTGGATGGTTTCAATTTTGTGGATGTAGCCCAAATTGGGTGAACCATGTTAAATTCTCTATGTTGTCTTCTATGTGTGTTTTATTACTCTATTTTATTTTTAAAATCTGCATTTAACTTGTTATATATCTACCTTATAACCCTAACATCAGTTTCATGTGAAGTTGGGTTATCTGTGGCTTTGCTTCGTGAAACTCATCCCATCGGTTGTGCATAAATGTTTAAATTTTCCATTTGGAAATGAAATCTTGACTATGCATCATAGTGGCATTAATCCTATGTCTCCCGTGGGAACTTCTCATTGGATTTATTTTGGCCCAAGCCTATTGAGCCTATTAGATCCAATGAAGACTTCTTTTTCAAATCCTATCAAAAGTTTAAAGTAAAGCACATAGTAGAATTATTCCTTACCAATGTGCCTCAACCCATGATTGAGCCTCCTATCATTGATGAAATCATGATTGAACCAAAAGTTGTCCCAAGCAACCAAGACCAACCTACGAAAAATCCTCCCCCTATTACATAAAAGAGACCATGAGATAATCAAACAAATCTCATTGAAAGTTTACAAAGATTAAGATAAAGTGATTGAACAACCTCCAATGGTTCCTTCCGTTAATCCCTTAAGGGATGAAAATAAACCCATGGTTGACAAACCCCCTCCTACACAATCATAACTTCAGAACTAAATGAAAATAAATTAAAATGCTTGACAGTGTAAGCATATACATCATGCTATTGGTCATTCATTACAAGAAAAAGAAGAAAATAAAAATATAGAAAACCAAAATCCAAACTTGTCTCAAGAAATGCATGATGAATTTTCACCTTTGTTGCAACATAAACAGTAAAATTCTATGGATATTATCATTAGACCTCCTATTGTGATTAACTTGGATGATGACAATGAAATTGAAAAGATTGATGAACAAGTTCATAATGAGTTGAATGCATTGTTGTCCTCTTCTATGAGATTAAATGATGATCCTCCTAAAGAGAGTATTGATCTTGGTCCATGTCCTAGTTTGGCACTTGATTTTGTCCCTTTGGCTAGTTGTCTACCTTTTACATATACTGAACAAGATTGGGATGTAAGCAACCTATTATAGGTTGAATCACATGTGCCTTGCTAGTCTTGTATTTATTTTTCCTTGTGTGAGTGCCTCGGCATAATGTGATCCCTCATACTATTCTATTTGATGTATCTCTTCATGCACATTCCTCTATTTTTATGTACATTCTTCTATATGTTGTAAAAAATTATTTTTTATTTTTTCTTGTATTTTAATTTTGGAGATGATGCAAGGCATCAACACATTTAGGTCTCTTCCATGTTTATCCAAAATATTTGTCTTTTTTTTCACTCTCTATGTGTCATTCTTCCTGTTCTACAAGCATTTGCTGAATAATCACATTTTTGAGCTCCATAACAACATTGTAGAAAAGATATATTGACCCCAAATCTGTAGATCCCTTATGTGTTTTGGGGTTTCATTTTGAGGGAAACCCCTTCCTCTCTTTTCATGATGTAGCTTCATTTCAAAGCATATGACTTGGCATAGGGATTTCTGAATAAGCTTTCATGTATTCTTTATTGTTTAGCATTAATTATTTTCTACTTTAAAGTAAATTGCTCACAAAAATGGTCATAGCAATTTAATTAGAGTGGGGGCATACATTTGCATTATATTTTTTGAAAATTTTGACATTCCTTAGGTTGTATTGTGTGATTTTATTTCTTCTTGCGAATTCATATTTTTCTTAGTGGTTTCATTGGGCTTGATGTCCTCTAGGAGTGTGATATTTCTTGGCATATGACTTTCTGCTTAGTGGTGATGCTACGCGTTTCATTCCCTAAGTTGAGAATATTTTATCCTTGACTTGTCCACTCTTGGAGACATTAGACACGATGTTCCCTAGGATGAAACCTTACATGAACTAAAAAAAAATCCCTTTGAATAAACTTTATTTTTATTTTTCATAAGTGTTTACCATAACACATCTTGTAAACCTTATGAATCTAAAAGTTCATATTTTTGTGGTGCCTTATCAGAGTTATCAAAGGGATAGCTTTGGTATGTTATGGGAGCCTAATAAGATTCTAATTTTCTACCCTTAGGGGCTCACCTACTGGATAGATGGAGTTTTATTAGCCTGTGTGAGCATACATTGTTGTTTGCATAGTGGACATGACGTTCCACTTGTGACCATTTTTGGACAAATAACTGAGACATGTTCCACATCACGTTGGATAGTCGAGGCTTGATCCACCTTTTCTATTTTTAATTTTCTTTAAGTCTTTGATGTTATACTATTGAGTAATCTTATTGTTGTTGCATACATATTTTTGAATGTCTACTTTAGTGTGAGATTGATACAAAGTCATCCTCTCACTAAAGTAAGGGCTAAATGTAGTGTAGAAAAATGTATCCCTTTTACATTTCACAATTGTTTGCACCCTCCTAGTTAATTTGGACTTAATTGTACCTTATTTTAGTGTTCTAAAGTGTACCCCTTCACACTTTCACACTTATTTAGGGCTCCCTTAATCAATTGAGCTTAACTTTTCCTTAATTGGCCCTTAATTTATTTACCAAGCCTATTTTATTAAATTTTTCTAAGAGGGAACCCAACATTCATTAATGCCTTAACATAACACTTCTCATTGAGGAATGTGTGTCCTAGGTTAAAGGACCCGAGTCCCATTCATTGATGGGAAAATAGGTCCTCCCTGGACCTTAGGACCTAAATTTAAATTATGTTTCTATTGGCATTTTAATGTTTTTGAATCTATGATTCAATGTCAGCTTGTGATATTTGAATTTCAGGAAATTGAGGATACATATCTATAAATATAAGGTTATTTCATCATTTCAAATCCTAGAGAAGGAATTCAAGAACCTAGCAAGTTTATGAGATTTCAAGGGAAGTTCAAGGAATTCAAGAGAAGATTTATCAGATTTTTATTGCAACAATCAAGATCCAATTGTCATGTCAAAGTATTTGTGTGTCATTCATGTTTTTGGAGCTAATATGATGATGTAGGTTTCATGATCCATTCAAGAATTTAAAGAACTATTTCAAGCAATATTTAAGTATCAAGATCCACATCCATTGAAGCCATTTCATGCAAGTTGTATATTTCCATTGTAAGGTTTATTCAAGTGTTTGTTAAGTAGTAACATATATTTCTTCGTTCTTCATTCCCTCTTTCATACTTTTATTCATTTCTTGGTTTGATTACAAAAATGGGGTTTGACCAAGGAAAAATGCCATTCATCTAGAAAGAAAAAAAAAATTCCTGCTCATGATGTGTTTATGGATCTAGGTGGAAGAAATATTGAAGATATCTTGAAGATAAAAATTGAAGAAGTTGACAAAGCTATGAAAGTTGTCATAAAAGTTGTCATCTCACAAAAACTCATCTACATAATTTATTTCCAACTTTTTGACATTGAGACCCAGAGAATTTGGAAGTGTAAAGATAGGACCAGAGGATCCTGAAAGTTACAAAAATACCCTAACAAAGGACCCACTTTCCCCTAGGTGAATGATTCTCATATCAGCTTCAAAAATTGACTTTTTTGAAAGGTACATTTAGATCTTCCCTTCTATGATCTGCAATCTAATTGTAGGTTTTGTTATTATTGAGTTTAATCTTGATATTCCAAGTGTTAAATTGTATTTTGGTCTTATTTTAATATTTTTTTTTTTTCTCCCCAAAGTGTTATTTGACCTAGACCCCTATCCTTCAAGCATAAGGAAATCTGAAGATTCACATCTTCAATTGACTCACCTAAGGGATGTAAGTCAATTATTTTTTTGGATCTCATTTCCTAATGAAATAAAGGAGAATATATTTATCTAATATTATTTTGGTGAACCCCATTTTCTCACAACCTATTTTTCAGTTTTTCAATTTCAAAGATAACAAGAGAAAAGGGTTTGGCTACTTATGATACCACCTCATTGAGCCACCTGGGTGGTACTATTGATGGGTTAAAAAACATAATAATATGGCGAGTTTAAGACTCTCTTCAAATGGATCAAATATCCTCCAAGGATTGAGATATTTGTGTACATTATATCAAATTATCTCTAAGGCATTATGTCCAATACTCAAATCTTGAATTGAGTTTTTTTACTCTTTTATGTTCATGAGATTCTTAAAATAAAGAAATTTTATTTGCATGCATAGTTAAATTATAATATATCATTTATTCTATTTCAATACATTAGTATACACAAATATCTATTAGATATTTTACACAAAAAATAGAACATATAATATCATAAATGGTAAATAATTAATCTAGAAAAAAATCTAGTTATGAGACCCGAAAATATGTTAATAAGATTACATTCAAATTATTCATTTTTTTTTATTATGATAAATTTGGGAAGGTTTTGAACTTGTTACAAAGCAACCATAAAGGAAAAGAAAAGATAAAGCTCACTAGATGTGAGACAAGGAAAAAATAACTAGAACAACAAAACCAACAAAGCTTTTGTCCAGAGCCAAGAATCGAGAGAGTTTTTGAAAGACCTAAAACCAACAAAAACCAATCAAGGATATTTGAATCAGAACTTCAACAAAGACTACATAGTAGGATCTAGGCCAACATGAAGAACCCCAACATTAATAAGAAAGCTACCAATCTTATTAATAAAATTTCTCTTACACTTGCAAGAAGCACTATACTGCTTGAAGAGCTCAGTAGAAAAAATTTCTTTAACAAAATTGTGGGAGGAAACTCAGAAGAAGTAGCACCAAGCCTAATATCTATCTTCCTTTTTTCCCTAACATAGGACCAATACCAACACCTCAATGGGATACCAAAGTCATAGCATATTGAATTTCAACATTTTGAGTACTCATCATAGTTTCATTCAAATATTTATCATGATGATGTTTACCTTGAATAATAGGTTGATGTAGCTAACCAAATTTATAAATTTAAGTTCTTCCTCCAAATACCCAATCTTGGAGAAATGGTTCACACTTTTGGGCAACATAGATCCAGACTCAATCAAAACACAAAATCTTGCAAAGAGAAATTTGGATCTAATTTTATTGACTTTATCTAAGCTAATAAAATGACCAAAAATATTTGTAATATCTTGAAGAATATCTTCATCCCAAAATCCCAAAGGAAGCTTAAGGAGATGCACCCAAATAAGCTACAAGTTAAGCTTAGCAACGTCAAATCAAGTAGACCAGCTTTAAAGGTGAATGAAATCCTTACCAAAATACCAAAGGCCTTTATGAAAAATGTGAGTACATTCCTCCAAGGTACTATAAGAAAAAATGAAAAACCCATTCATTAAGGCCAAGATGCAAAGACCAGGAGCAACCCAATGCTAAGAATCCCACCTACTAATAATATCAATATTTGGTCTAAATCCATAAAATGTCCCAATAAGGGTAGCTTGCAGACTAACCACAGTTCTATCAATCCACTCATCAGGAATTGTGAGGGAAAAAGAAGGAAAATATGTGTCTCAACATTGATGAGAACAATCTAGCAATCCTCTTGAGAAACCACATCAAAAGTAGAAACTCGCTAAAGAACAAGAAGATCAAACTCTAGATAATGAGGTAGAGGAACCAAAGATTGGGGATCCCACAAAGCAAAGTGATCTTGCAACAAAAATTGAGCAAGAGAAATAGGATTGGGGAACTCCAAGGGAGACCCCAAAAGAGAACCCACGCAAGAAAAGACTCAACCCCCAATAAGACCAGCTACCACAGGGTTTGGGAGCAATTGTGAATCAGTTAGAGGTAGGGGGAGACAATGGAGGGGGCAATAAAAATCCCCTCTTAAGAGATCTGCATAGGCTAGACCCATCCTAGCCCAAACTAACAAAATTCTCATCACCCAATATAGACTTATGGGTAGAGCATTAGACTTCCAACCATAAAGTTAGAAGCGAAATATCCTCATCCAAATTTTATTGGGTACACCTCCTGAAAGAAGAACCAGACACATCCCTTTTCTTATCTTTCAAATGGGCCTCTAGAAGAATGTCAAAAAGAGATTCATCCTCCTCCATACTCTAAGAATCTTAGTAGTCATCAAACTCCTCAATATCTACTCCTTCAGATACAATGCCAACAAAAAAAACATCACCATCAACACCCATTCCTACAACATCGTTGACCTCCCAATCTTTGAAAATATTGTTTCTGGATCCAACACCACACAAGTTCAAATCCATTTGGATAAATGGACCCCCAAAAGATGCAATAGAAACCAAAACATCCACAGTAGTAGGAATGTCACCCACAACAACAACAACAAAAAAAATTGGAACTCAAACTTGGTTGACCACATCTATAAATCCATCACTATCATCATCACTAGAATCCTCATCTCCAACTCCATCACCATAGTTGGAGCCAGTACCCAACACCACTAAGGTTTTTAGAGAGCCAAATTACATCATATTTCAAAGCCATAATTATTCTTCCCTGTCATTCATTTATTTGTTGTTAATGTTTATAATCATGAATATAATTATAGATTGACTTCAATATGAAATATTTCTCCCAAGAATCTCTAATCTAGATTTAGTTAGACCTATATCATTAAAATATTTCCTTCATTCTAACATTTTGATTACCTTTCATCAATATGGATTTAAAAATATACACTTTGAAGTGAAATTAAAAAAAAAATCAATAATCTCCTACACATTACTACATTCCACACTAATCCTAAGCTAATGTATTTTCAAAAAGGTAAAACAAAGGAAAACAAAGTGAATGAAGAGATAAATTAGTATCAACATACATATAATAGGTATACTAAAATCAATATTCCAATTAATATATAAAATTAATTTATAAATATATTATTCATAGTATCACTTAATGTAAGTAAAAATTTCAAATTAAAAAAAATTTAAGAAAAGGCTACATTGACTAGTTTGTAGTGTGCACAAAGTGGAAAAAAATCACTAGATATTCAAAATGGATATTCAATTTCACCCAAATGAAATCAAGATTTAGTATTTGATTACATACTAGAATTATATTACTATATCAATACATAGCTAAATTTAGTTTGGATATTTTAGGAGACAAAATAAAATGAAATCCTTAATTGCTATGTGTATGCTACTAAAACATGATAAATAATAAGATATCTCCCACTAGAGATAGGATGGATAATACTATTAAATAGAAATTATCATTTTTCTATAACACCATGACAAAATAATTTGGAAAGAGAATCATTTGGATACCACTAATTAGAAATAAAGATCCACTAAGTCTGTACTTTGGAAATGGTATCGTCTAAGTTATTTTTATCAAAACACAACATTGGCATCATCATGGATCCTATATTTCTTCCCTTTACATTTTAGTTATTACATCAATATATTCATACACCATGTGAATGAGAGTTCAAATCTTCTCTCTTATCAAATATACTTCAATGATCTAATATTTGACATCAATTGACTTTGTTTATTTACATAAAATGAAGCTACTTCTCTAATTTGATGATAAAATTCTTGAGAAACACCTTAAATACATCATAAGAAACTAAAATTCTAAATAATCCAATAGTCATTAAAATTTTGTGTTAATAAAAGTATTGAACATATTTATTTGTAACTCCAAATTATGACATCTCTTGTTCTCCAAGTAAGTCAATTTTCTTAAAACTGTTTCTTGTTAAAAATAATTAAAGCTGAAAATAATAAATTTTAATGAAAATTAGTAATTATTGATGTTTAAGTCCTTATTTAATTGAATCGTAGCAATGAAATAAAAAATCTATCAAGAAAAGCTAACAATTATAAAAAGTATATTAAAAAAATATAGATTACTCGACTAAACCAAACTTAGAAACACAAGTTCTACTAAAACACTTCCATCAAGTCCAACATCTTTTTTATCCATTTGTCCTTCAAATTTAAGTCCTATAAGGAAAGTAAAAAAATTTAAATAAATTTTTGAAGAAATTACTAGTCTTGATTTAATTATAAATTTTTCTTTGTTGTCTCATATTCAAGTTGAACCAAGAAATTTTGAAGATGTAATAAAATATGAAGTTTGGGTTAAATTCATGAATGAAGAAATTTCTTCCATTAAATGAAATGAAATGTGGGAGTACATCTTCCACTAGAAAAGAAATTTACTGGGTGAAAGTGGATCTATGACACAAATATAAATATAATTGATTAATTGAATGATATAAATAAAGACTTGTAGAAAAAAAATTCTCACAATAGGGTATGTGGAGGATCATCATGGAAAAAATAGGCCCTTAAGTGGCAAAAAATTCAGAAAAATCAAAGTTAGACAACTTGACATAAAAACTTGAATAAGCTACCTACGTTATTTAAAAAATATGTAAAAATAGAATTTGTAGCAAATTGAATTTAATTTCTAAATTACTAGGTTTATTTACAAAAAAATAAAATCTATTTGGTAAAAATTTGAAATTTCAATACAGTAGTACTTAAATTTCAGGGAAAAAATAAGAAGTGGGTGTCTGTCTGACCACCCTAACTGTTAGAAACCAAGATTAGACATGAAAATCAAAAGGTCTTCCACATAAGAGAAAAACAATAAAAAGAAAGAGCTTTGCATGAAGATGTGGGGCTGATGCAAGAAGTTGGGTCCACAAAAAGCTCAAAAAGTGGAAGTGTTTTTGCTGTTTTTCAAAATTTGTCACACTTGAACTAAAAATTTGAGGCACTTACACAATGAATTTTTAAAAAAGTTAGTAATATGAAATTTAGAGATTTGAATCTAGTTTATAAATATGTAAATTATTAAAATACCCAGATTGTAGAAACTAAATTTTGATAAAGATCTATAAAAACCACTTTTTAAAAGTCCCTGTGTTTTACCATACCACGCACGTGTACGGACAACACTTTTTGAATCAAATAAAAGTATTTTACTATTCCTTTTGGGGAAAGAGAGCTAACAACATGAAGATTGATGAGGAATTTTTTTTGTAATTTTTTGTTGAATATTTTTTTTATTATTTAATTTTTATTGGCCTTAATTGTTGTTTTTAAAAATCAACGTGTACGGACAGCATAATTTGACCTAAACTAAACTTTTTTTGAATTTTTTTTTTTCATTGTGTAAAGAATTGTCTAAAGATTGATGTCATATAATTTTTTTTCTAAAAAATTTAACCAAAAAAAAGTTATTAAAAAACAAAAAAAGTCTGATATTTCAAGTTTAATGACTAGTTTGCTTTGAAATTAATTAAAAAATAGAAAATATAATCCAATCTTAATAAAAATTATATATATAAAAACTAGACATCATGTTCTGTAATGGGTTTTGATTTTATAGATTGATTCAGAAAAAAAATTCATCAACCATATTGTCAAAGTTGAACATTCTTCTTCAATCTACCTTAGTTTTTTAGTTGCAGGTCAAAGGCTAAGGCTTGGATTGCCAAAGCTTTCCCGAACCTAAAACCAAGTCTCTAGGTGGGTTGGGAAACAAATTTTTTAATAACGCATACGCGTTTCATATTGCGTACACGTTATGTTTTTACCCGTTGGCTAAAGGTAATGTGTACGCATTTCTAATATATCCGTTTATCCTGATTTGACATTTTCTGATACAGTACGGTTTTCCTGCAACATTCTTTTTCTACAGTATGGTCCACAAGTTTGATTTTCTGCATTTTTTATTACAAATTTGTCTTGTGCAGGGCATATTCTATTGCAAATTGGTTGAAAAGTCAAGTGCAGGTTGAATTTTCTGAAGTGGAATCAAGTACAAGAATAATTTACAAGAAGATTCAAAAAAAAGTTTTTGGATGTATTCATGATATTTTTGTGTACTTCAAAGTTCAAAGAAGAAAGGATCTTCATAGTACAAAGTGTTATTTGAATATTTGAAGGAGATAAAAATTTGAAAATTGGTTACAAGTAAATCATTTGTTTTTTCATCAAAAAGGGTTTTGTAACCATGGGATCAAAACAAAGACAAAGAAAAAAGTGTAGAATGTCAATGACACCCGAAGAAATTCAAGCAAATAAAGATATGGAGGCAAAAAGACAAAAAGATAGAAGAGAAAGAATTCGTCAAATGAAAAATTTGGAAGCATCTACTTCAATGAATGTTGAAGAGAAAGTCATGAATGATGAAATGAATGTAGATGATGCAAATGTGGAGATGGTGAATATAGAAGAAAATACAATTATGGAGAGAAACTCAACTATTTCTTCAACTACAACTTTGAATGATATGGAAACAGTACATATGCAAACAGCTTCGGGTATGTCTTCAAATCCACCTCCCAATGATATGGAAAATGCACCTATTCAAACAATCTCTCCAGGTATTCTTTCAAACCCAAGTTTTGATAATATTGATTTTGCTTGTTTAGATGAAGCTGGATACACCATTGATGATATCAAAAATTATAGGGTTGAAAGAATGCAAAAACAAAAAAATTATGAAAATATATCTTATGAGAATGCAAATGCTAATCAAATCCCTCATATTGATGAAAATGAGAATGAAATCTTTTTTACTTTTGAAAATGAAAATGGAACCCCTTGTGTGAATGAAAATGAAACCCCTTGTGTGAATGAAAATGAAACCCCTTGTATGGATGAAGATGAAAATGTGTTTTTAACAATTGAGAAAGATGTGTTAGATAACCTTCATGGTAAAGTTTCTTGGAGACAAATTAGAACTTATGGAAATAAAATATATAAAATGTTTTTTTATAGAAATAAATTAGGATTCCAATGTCAACTCATGGTGCAATTGATGAGAATGTGGAAAATGAGAAAAGTGATGAAAAAATTAGGTATTTTTGTAAAACCAAAAAAGAAAGATGATTCAGTAGAACAAGTCATTTCTAGTGTTGCTAATGCTATTGATTTTATAGGTAAGAAAAGTCGATCTAAAGATAAAAATGCGGCTCGTCATGCAATAACAACTGCTTTAGTTGATAAAGCAACTTCAAATAAAAGAATGTTAAGTAGGATTAGTAAATGTATAAAAGTAAATCCCAAAACTTTGATTAGAGCTGCTAAAAGAAGAGAAAATATTGAAAATGATCCAATTAATCAATGTTGGAGTTTTAGTGGTAGACTCCCAAGATCAGACATGAAATTAACTAATGAAATTAAATCTTTAATCGATAAATTTTGGCATGATAATACAAGAGTATCACCTAACATTAGAGATGTCTTAAAATTAAGGGTGGGTTCCAAAATTCATGTACCTCATCCAAAGCATCTCTTAGATATGACTCAAATTGAATTATATGAAAAAAATTTAGATGCTTCAATCTTACCATTGAATATTAAAATAAGTCAAAGATCATTCGAAAAGTGTAAACCTTGGTATGTTAGAATTAATAAGCAATGAATTTCTTGTTGTTGTAAGACTCATGTACAATTTCGTTATTATTATGATAGTTTTCGATATATACGATGCACTTTGCATGTTAACCAAATTATGCAGGACATTTGTGGTATTAATATGCCACCTGAAAGAATCAAAGATTTTATATCAGGTTTGTTTTGCGAACCCTCTAATGGAAACTTATTTTATTTAAAATCATGTATTTCTAGAGAATGTGATAGATGTGCTAACTTTTCATTATTAGGTGAATGTATGCATGAAAGTAGTTTAAATGAATTTGGACAACAATTAGTAGATGTAAAAAGATTCAAAAATGTTGAGTATTCTTTAAAAGATGGAAAAACTGGAAAACATTGTGAGCTAATTATGGAAAAAAATACTGTGCATGCATTTATTAAAGAATTTAAAGATAAGATTGTACCTAAATATGTTCAACACTCTCAGTATGCTCATTGGCTTGATAATCAATTTCGTTTATGTAAAAACACATTCCCAATTGGAACTATATTGTCGGTTGTTGATTTTGCTGAAAATTATACTCTTGCTCCACAAGAAGAAATTCAATCACAGTATTATAATTCAGTGCAAGTATCTATTTTTGTTCATATTGTTTATAGACATGCAGATGATAGTAGAGAAGATAATAGAAATTTTTTGAGAGAGTACCATTTTTATGTAAGTGATAATCGATTACATTCATCTGAGTTTGTTCAATATTGTTTTGATATATTTTACAAAAATTTAAAAGAAAGAGGAATTCAATTGCTAGAACATCTCATATGGTCAGATAATTGCATGGGTCAATTAAAAAATGCTAGGATGTTTTATTGGTTATGTAGAGTTCATAAGGAAAATAATATCCGGCACATATGAAGTTTTTTTGAAGCAGGTCATGGTAAGGGAGAACACGATGGAGTAGGTACATGTGTGAAAAGAGCTCTTTCTAGAGAGCAACTAAAATTTGAGGATGCTGCAAAATTTAGAGATGCACATGCAATTGTAGATTGGTGCAATACCAAATTATCTACAAGAGTAAGTGAGAGCTCAATAATTCACCGTTTCTTTTGGTTAGTTGAAGAAAATGATATTTTTTCTTGACAAGATTGTGAAACAATTAATGGATCTACAAAATGGCATTCATTTAAGAGTTCGAATGCAAACACATGGACAATATGGACAAGGGAGTTGGCATGCTTTTGTCAATTTTGTATTGCAGGTGATTGGGAGGCTTGTGAAAATATGGAATGGGTTGAACAATGGCAACAAAGAGCCTTAACACCTACATCGACACATGTTCAACATGGAACAATAATTGAAGATAATCAAGCGTTCGCATCAGATGATTATGACCGTGTTTTTGATCTTGTACAAGAAGGTACATTATTTATTGAGATGAATTTTATATGTATGCATGTTTATATACATGAATTAAATATAAGTCGTGCTCTTTATTGAATTTTTTATCTATTTTTGTAGGACATGTGTATGTTGTTGTTGCACCCAAGGGGAATGAAGAGGAGACAGAGTACTGGTTGGCTAGATGTGTTGAGAGAAAATATAAGTTGGTACATCCTAGAGTGGATGATGATAACTTTGAGTATCCAACTGGTTCAGTCGTTGTTGTTGGCACCTGGCTTCGAAAATATTTGATAAGAAAGAATGGCTTGCCTGCATTTGAAGATTATGAAAGACACAAGAAGATTATACATTATTCACATTTGATTTTGGCAACCAATATAAAACTAGTTAGATATCACGGGAGGCCTGCTAATAAAGTTTTATGGACACTTTCAATGGATGATCATGAGACAATCATAGATGCATTACAAAAAAGAGAGGATGTGGATGGTACAACAGAGTAAATAAATATTGGTAAGTATATCTAGTTGTATGTATATATTTAATTGATATATATATTTGTCTTTAAATTCATTTCCTTATTAAAGTTTTATATCATTTTTTGTTTCAGGTCTCCCTTGATACAAAAAAGAGAGGAGATGCACTCTTATTACAATGGAATTCGAATCTACAGACAGGTAACTATATATAGTTGTAGATACATTTAGTTGAGAGTATAAATATAAAACTAAATTTAACTCATTGTCATTTTATAAAAAGTTTATAATTTATTTCATATCCCCTTAAGCCATCCTCGTATGTGCCATTAATCCATCCACTTGCATCCCCTTTAAGTCTCTCTATTAATTCCCCTTAATTCATTCTATTAGGACCCCTTAATCCATATCCTTGTATATCTATCCTTAATCCATCCTCTTGCATCCCCTTAAGTCACTCTCTCAACACCCCTTAAGACATCCCCTTAAGCCATCCCCTTAGGTCACATGGTTTAGAGTTTAGGGTTTCTAGGGTTCATGAGATGCTTAGAATAACAAATTTATATGGATTAATGGTTTAGGGTTGATCTCCTAGGATTTAGGTCATGTGGTTTAGGGTTTAGGGTTTCTAGGGTTCATGTGATGCTTAGAATAACAAATTTATATGGATTAATGGTTTAGGGTTGATCTCCTAGGATTTAGGTCACGTGGTTTAGGGTTTAGGGTTTCTAGGGTTCATGTGATGCTTAGAATAACAAATTTATATGGATTAATGGTTTAGCATTGATCTCCTAGGATTTAGGTCATGTGGTTTAGGGTTTAGGGTTTCTAGGGTTCATGTGATGCTTAGAATAACAAATTTATATGGATTAATGGTTTAGGGTTGATCTCCTAGGATTTAGGTCACGTGGTTTAGGGTTTAGGGTTTCTAGGGTTCATGTGATGCTTAGAATAACAAATTTATATGGATTAATGGTTTAGCGTTGATCTCCTAGGATTTAGGTCATGTGGTTTAGGGTTTAGGGTTTCTAGGGTTCATGTGATGCTTAGAATAACAAATTTATATGGATTAATGGTTTAGGGTTGATCTCCTAGGATTTAGGTCACGTGGTTTAGGGTTTAGGGTTTCTAGGGTTCATGTGATGCTTAGAATAACAAATTTATATGGATTAATGGTTTAGCATTGATCTCCTAGGATTTAGGTCACGTGGTTTAGGGTTTAGGGTTAAGGGTTTAGGACCCTTAAGTCATATCCTCTTACATGTACCCTTATTCCACAATCTTGCATCCCTTAAGTCACTCACATAATTCCCCTTAAGCCATTCTCATAGGACCCATTAAGCCATACCTTAGGGTTCATGACATGCATCCCATTCATCCATCCTATGGAAAACATCATTTGAATTTTTATGAAATTTATAAGATCCAATTTTGTAACTTTTACTATATATTTACTTAAATGAATCAAAAAAATTATAGAACTACTTACAGTTTACATTAATTATTTTTGCAAGTTCTCATCAAGTCGGTCTACCATGCGATTGTCATTGAAAAATTATTTTATCAAGAGACTATGTAAATATCAATTTTTGGTCTTCACGTAAAAATTGATAAGCTAAATAATTGGATATACATGTGCACACATATATGTTTCATCATATTGTATAGTTGTATGATTTTCAATTAACTTATTAGTAGCATTTTAAAAATCTCATTCCAATTTTATAGATTATACATTTCATATAATTGTTCAAATATTTTCTAGAATTGGTAAATAGTTAAAATTACGCGAGCTCTTAATTTATTATGAATATAATCTAAACTATTTAAGGAATATTTAAATTTCTCACCTTTAACCATGTGATAAATTATATATTTATGAAATTTGATTGTAGAGATAAGAATTTATATCTAGTGCATGTATTACTTGAAAATTAGATAAAATATCTAGATCTACATATACATATGAGTGCATATAATCATCAAAATGAACATAACATGATCATAATTGACTGCATATATATAATCATCACATTAAAGTCATCTGATATAAATAAACAAAAATATGTATATGTCAAGTCCAACACATAAAAGTTTAAATAAAACTAGAGATGTCTGGTCTATTTAAAATTTAAAACCATTTAACTATCAGGCTGATCAGTCAAATCAAGTCTCCTCTTTGTTCCAGGTCGATTAGATGTACCTACATCATGCTGTAAAAGAGTACAAGTAACTTGAAATTAGATTTAAATTTATTTATAAATTTTGATATAATTAAACATATTTAAACCTGACAAAATATAAACTTTTGGATAAAAATAAATAAATTAATTAAATATCTAGTAAATACAATAAAAATGATTTTTAAGACATGAATAATTTACCATATGATCATGTGGATCTACTGGAACATTTTGTTCAATGGGTAGCATAACTATCACTTGAGAAGATTCAAATGCCTGATCTACTATATCCTGCATATTCATATAAAGCAATCAATATGTTAAAACCTCGAATATATATATATATATATATATATAGATCCGTAAAAATTGTTTAGGATATTTAGTAAAGTTTACAACCTTGAATGATATGACCTCAAGATCACGCATCTGAGATTGCCCATGCCTAAATGTTGACAATGTCTCAAGTGCACCTGCAATGGGTGTCTCATGAAATGCCTGCATATATATGTACAACAATTTGTATAGATCATTCACGCATGTGTATGTAAATGTAAAAATTAAATTAGATCTATGATGTGTATTTAATTCAAACTTAACAAACTTTTTGAAAGAACGCACCTGAGCTGATGATGACTCAGGAGCGCTCACCACAACATGTGCTTGGTCAGCACTAGGCATGCTCATCTGACCTCCCTGCATCTAGATATAATATATATCAATCACACATAATGTGTAAACATTCAAAATAAATTAGATATATATATCCACACAAACTAAATTTAATATATATTGGTTTAAGTACCTAACCAAACGGTGAGCCCATATCTACAACACTCGACATATAGACATGATCATTTCTAGTTTTAGGCATTGTCTGATCATGCATCTAAACCAAAGACTTACTGAATTAATACTGTATTATATATATAATTTGATGTTATTATTTAAACATGAATTTTGCACATTCCAAAAAAATATATTAAATTCAAAAGATGAACATACCTATGTAAGATGATGCTCAGAATATAGTAAATCCAAAAATGACTCTGTCTCAGACGCAGGTGGGTCACCTGAAGTGGATGCCTGAGTATTCCTATTGCTGGAGCCTCCATGCTCTCTATTGACCACTTCAACTGCCGCGTGTGAAGTCTGATGAGTGAGATGTCCTGAAAGTGAACTCAAAGCTCCTAATGTCGATAGCATGGTTTGCTGCTGAAATGTAGCAGGAACACTAGGAGAAGCAGGAGGAACAATAGGAGCAATTGGAGCATGTTGTTGAGGATCAACACGTGCTCCTAATCTATGTTGGGGCATGCCACGCCTAGCTCCCTAAAATTACCTCATATCAAAATAGTTGGGTTTTAAACCCAACTCAAACTCTGCCCATAACTTTCTCAAAATGTATAGGGGCACCTCAGAATTGCCATGTGGTGGAGTATCAAACACCATCCACCATCTATCCCAAAAATGTGCAACTATCAAGGGGTGCCTACACCATAAAATTGAAATTCATTTTTTGGTGGGTGGAATTGGTTGGCTAGTTTGAGGGTTAAAAAAATACTGGCACATGGCTTCTTTGGTAATTTTAAGGTCATTAACTTCTTTATAAGACAATCCATTTGCATAGAATTGTCTCCTCTCGTGTCTCCATTGATGGAACCTATCTAGGTCCGCATCAATAGATCGAACAAAATCGACAATAATTTGCATCGTAGATGCAAACCGTGAGAGATGGAGGGGAATTCTAGGCTCATTTTTTATCAGATCTATATATTCTTGAATGACTGTAAGATTTTCCCTAATGCTCTCTCTCAACTGATCCTGGTCTACTATAGGGGGTGGGGGGTTAGGAGGTGGAGGGTTTGGAGGAATGGGGTTTTCTGGTGGTGGTGGGTTAGGAGGAATGGGGTTTTTTGGTGGTGGTGGGTTAGGATCTATGGGATCTACAGGAATATGTGGTTCAGGCATAAAATCCTCAATGCTAAACAGTGGATCCATGTGAATGTACAACCAAATGGCAACTGCACATGTTAAACAATTAAAAAATATATATCAACAAACTAATTAAATAATGCAGACAATTTGAAAGAACTATCTAAAAATCACATTGAACGTGCACAAATCCAAAATGCAATGCATTTGAAGACCATTCGATTTATCATTAAAAAATCAGTAATGTTCATTAAAAATCCATAGCATGTACACATTTTAAAGTTTATAATTTAAGTTTGTACAAGTTTTGAAAATTTCAAATTTGTGATTTACAATTTGAGTTTTGGGTAAGGGTTTGTGTTCATATTTTAGAATGTAGGGTTTAGTGTCTATGCATATTAGAATAATGTAATAACCATTAAGATCTAGAAATTAAAAAAATTGGTTATAAGGATACATTTAAACATATTAAGAATACATTTAAACATATAATAATAGAAACATAGGAATCATGGTACATTTGAAAAGGGGAAATGATAATAGGAGTTACCATAGAACACAAAATAATGTTCATATGAGAGACATAAAAGGTATGAGAATTAAATATTATTTTAATAATAAATTATTAAACAATAGTATACTACATGAAACTTAAAGGATGCAAATAAATTAAAATTATAGTGATTAAAAGTAATAATTATGCAAAAAAATAAGGAATCCAAACTACCAATTTGGTAGGGTCAAATCCAAGAAAGTTTGCAACCCAATCCTTCACCAATTATAGAATCTAGAGTTATACATTTTAATTTCTTGATTTTTTTTAATTTTGAGTAATAATAATGAAGGAAAATCTATAAGTTGATGTTCTAGGATGGTCCCCTTTGACAAAATGGTAACAATCGACCTAGATTATGTTGAATCAAGAGTGAAGGAAATGAAAATTCAATATGTTATGACTAAAAGTCTATGGTTGTTATAACAAATTGAGGGAAATGCATTGTCTTGTGATACCTCACAATTATCTCTACTAAAAATAAACTTTGTTGATCACACCTAAAGACCCCATTGTTATATAAGTTTGTAAATAAACTCTTTCAAAACTAAGATTGTGAGAAACAAAATTGAAGAAATAAGACTAAAACCCTATGTGTTTTAAAAAGTTCCACTAGTATTCATGATTTTTAAATCCTTATTTTTCAAGTTTAAGATAAAAAATTTAATCGATATAGATGAAGAATTTTTTAAAATACGATTTCATCTAGGGATATGTTGCCTTATATTAGAATTTTTATCACACTAATTCTAACTTGAACCATAGATGGGCTAATTATAACTTGAACCCTAATGTATTCTAACTTGAACTCTAACCCTAATTGTAATTAAATCGGGTATCATAACCTTAGTTGAACACTAACCCTAAATGCATATAAAATTTTTAATCATAAACCTAATTAAATATTGATTGAATGTTTAACTCTCACCAAAATTACAACCATTTAACCCTAGACTCTTAATTTAATTTTTACCCCAACCCTAGAACCCTACACCAATTGACGGGGCTAATTCTAACTCCAACCCTAACCTGCATCTTAAATTTTAATTCATAATTTCATAATCCTAAACCTAACCCTAATAAAAATATAACCCTAACTCTAAACCTAGTTGAATACAAACCCTAACCTCAACCCTTACCTGAATATTTATCTTAGAACCCTAACCCTAGAATGAATTTTAACCCTAGAAGCAGGTAATTGAATTCTTTAATAGTAAACAAGTAAACCTAATCATAACCCTAATTGTACCCTAGATTGAACCTAATTTTAACCTACAAATAGGGTTTTAGTTTACGTAAATTCTAGGATTTTAGTTTACGTTACATTTTCTAGGGTTTTAGTTTACATTTTCTAAGGTTTTAGTTTATGTTTTCTAGGGTTTTAGTTTACGTTTTCTAGGGTTTTAGTTTACGGTTTCTAAGGTTTTAGTTTATGTTTTCTAGGGTTTTAGTTTATGTTACGTTTTTTAGGGTTTTAGTTTACGTTTTCTAGGGTTTAGGTTCAAAGATTAACGGTCTGAGTAAATTAGTTTTTTAGAACCTACAGTATAGGGTTTTAAATTTCAAAACTAAATGTGTCAAATTTAGGTTTTTGATTTAAAATTTTATGTTGTTTGTTTCGTTGATGTTTTCGGTTAATTAAATGCAGTTTAAAAACTATTAAATATTAAATTAAAACAAACTAAACAAAAATAACTAAATAGCAATTATAAAACAAAAATAACTAAATAGCAATTACAATGCAAAAATATTGTAGAATTCAACCAACCTGGAGGTCGCTGAGGTCAGGTGTGTTGACTGGAGGAGGTGAGAGTGAAAATTTAGCAGATTCCGGCCATCCAAAACGCGTACGCGATCTGCTATTTGTTGTCTTGGCGCTTCCAAGTCGGCTGTGAAAATGACTTTCGCAGTTGCTTATTTAAAAAAATAAAGTCTTTAGAAATGCGTACGTGTTATGAACGCGTACACGTTTTAGGTTTGTTACCCGAACCGTAACACGGACGCATTATTGATTTAGGATCGCGTATGCGTTTTGCGCGAGAATTTTTTTTCGTCTGAAACTTCCCCTCTTCGTGGACCCAACTTCTTGCACCAACCCTGTGAAAATTGATATATTCATAATTTAGAAATTACATGAGATGATTTGCTTTATAAAAACAATGTATGCAACCCTAATGTTGACCTAAAAAGGAAACCCTAGTGTGCACACTTAATAATTAATCAATTATTAATGTGTCTAATTTTAGCTTAAGTAACTAAAGGAATAAGTGACTTAATTAATTAGCCAATATGATATAATTAATTAAGTGTAATAACTTATTACTCTAACACTAACCACATCAAAATGATAAATTTTTTTATAATATTTTAGATATAAGAAGAGGACTCATGTCCCGATGTGATGCATATTTTTTTGTAATTTTTTTCCAAGTAAATAATTAATTATAATTATTTGTATGACAACTTTTAAAAAATATAAATATTTGTGTGTTTGACCACCTTAACTTGGTCAAAACTTCATTAAATACAATTTTTTCTTTTTTAATCTTATAGTATGCAAAGCATAGAATGTGACACATGTTTTGGATTCAAAAAATATGATTTCATTTGAAAGCTATAGATGTTTTTCAATCAGCCTAAAAATCAAGACTTTAGTCGTAATTCAAACGAAAATGAATAATAATTATTTATTAAATTCAAAGTAAAGAATAATTTATATTGGTGGAAAGTTGAGAATCTCCTTTAAAAACCCTTTTCGTTTCATCAATTTTGGGTAAAAGGAAAGTTGTCAGCCACATACCCATCATATTGCCACTTTTTGGCCCATCATGATCCTACACATACCCAATAATTATGGTTTACAACCTAGCAATATCAGCATAAAATAGATGGATATTTTTTTAAATGACTTTAAGAGGAGTGAGAGTGAACCCATAGTCTATGTCAAATTGAGAAGTATTATTGATGATTTACTTATATTATGTTTATATGTTGATGATTTGATTTATATAGGAAATGGAAAAATGTTAATAGAAGACTAAAAAATATGATAAAGAATGAATATGAATGATAGATTTGGGCTCAATATATTATTTTCATTGATTAAAAGTAAAGCAATTTAATGATGATACTGTATCAATGAGAATTTTCCTAATTTTAGCAATGTAAGATCAATAATATAAAAACCAAAGAAAGCTATAAAGCACAATGAAGGAACAATAATAAATAGAACGATTATACTAGATAATCCTCGAAGCCTCCATGAATCACCTTCATAGAACCTTATAACTTGCTGCAATTATGTGATTGTTTCCCTCAGATTTCAATGTGTGAGCAATAACTATGACAAAGGACTAGTCCACAACAAGGTTTGAAGGATTTAAATGACTATAATGCTATCATGCAAATAATAAAAATTAAACTATATAAATATGGCTATGCGTATGAAAAGAATACCTAAGACTCAATAAGCAATGAGATCGAGTATAAAAATGCAAAGCAGTCTAAGTGTGTAAGTGTAGGTAGTCCAAAAATGTGAGCAAAATTGGCATTTTATAGAAAATAGAATTTTGGATGGACAGCCAGGATCAAAAGTTGACGAAAGCCTAAAATCAGAGGTCAAGATTGTGTGTGACAACCCATAATTAGGGTTAGGGAAAAAATATGAAGTGAGCGGCCAAGATGCAATTTGAAAAAATCAAATCGATGGTTTGAAAATAAATGTGACAAGAGGATAAAGATTAGCCAGAAAAAGAAAGATTTTGAAAATCAAGAAGATCAAGATTGGACAAAAAGATAAGATTTGGAAAATCAATAATTTACTTGTTTATGGAAGAATATTACCATTTTTGAATTAAAATTAATTCAATATTATGGATTTTGTGTGACAATAAAATCTAAAAGGAAGTGGCACTTAACATGTGAGGCACATTTTAAATAATTAATTTTATTTAAAACGAGGGAAATGTCAAATAAGACAATTAAATAATTAAAGATAATTATTTAATTTAGAGATTGGGCCTAATATTTAAATAAATTAATAAATCTATGTAATTATAAGAAGAGTTAAGAATTAGTGACATATTAAATAAATAAATAAGATATATTTATTTAATAATTAGGAAGACATAATGAATAAAGATAATTAAATAAATTAAGAAATTTATTTAATTATAGGAATATTTTAGACAATTAGTGGCGTATTGAATAAATAAATAAAATTTATTTATTTAATGATCATGAAAAATAAAAAACATAAGTTCATTAAATAATTATGACTTATTTAATTAATAGTCAAAGGTGGACCAAGGACATAATTAAAATGTCATAATTATGCTAGGACAAAAGTGGCAAAATAGAGCTTGCAGGCCTAGGTCATTTTTATGTGTTTACATTTTCCTCCTCTTTGTCATAATGTAGCATGTTGCATTGTGACAAAGAAAATAAGTTAAATTCATGCCCCAACGAAGGTACAAAGTATCAATGCCCTCTTGGGAAAATTTTCAAATTTTGGGCCGACGACAGAAAAAATTGGAAGGTGTCCCGATAAGTCAATTTGATAATAAGAAAAACAATGGTGCAAACAGTTTAACCATTAAATTGAATGGATGCCATGTTTATGTTTATGTTAATGCATGACTATATATATATATGATCTAATATGTGATGCAATATATGTGATTTAATGATATAGATGATGTATGTATGGGCCTAGTGGAATACCTATATGATCATGTATGCATTTATGTTTTTGTAGGCTATGGGATATCATCGTGAGATGGATGAGAGAAGAGAAGACGAAGATGAATGTTAGTGCAGAGAAAGATATGCATGTTAGTGCAGACACAAGAATTCTTCAACAATTGCCATAACACTATAATAATTTTTCCTCTTAATCATCATTGGGGAAAATGTTGTAATGGCCAAAAAACACTATGATATGACATAGATCAATAGTTGAAAGGTCGAACCATCACATAGATCAAATAGCCGCAGACAAGGATAATCATGAAATGTTGTTGCTTCTCTAAATTTTGATGTGAGGACATCCTTGAGAAACTAGCCTCATGA